>BJCM01021765.1:891-16969 GCA_018326385.1 Flaveria bidentis
CACCCAACCCGACCCAACCCACCCATTTTGCCAGGTGTACAACAAAGTAACAAGAAGTAAACATATACATCATCTGCCATGTTAACACAACAAAGTAACAAGAAGTAAACATATACACCGCCAACTCCTCCATTCGAGCCACAATGAGCATTATTTTTTATCTACTAAAACGTCTCTACTAACTAAAGCTTACTTTGTTGGAATCCGACACATTTTAGCTCTCCATGCAAAAATATTGACTTTAATTAGGACCCATTTACTTTAACTTTAGATGGCTAACCATCCAAAGAAAGATCAAGATTTTTTTAAAACCAGACATGATAATTTAGACAATATGCTCAAGTTCTTTAGAGTAAATTCTGTTTTGGACCTTAAGGTTAGATCTGTTTAACCCTTTCAGTCTAAAAAGAAATCTTTAGACATATCAAGGTCGAACACTTGCATTTTCTAACGATTTTGGTCCCTGACATTAACTCGGTTAATTCTTTAAGTTAAGTGTTGTAACATCTCGTATTTTCGTTAAATTGAAAGTTAACTTTGTTAAATTCTTACGAGTACTATTCATGTCTTTTATGAAGTTTATGGCTTAGTTATGCTTATTTCTTGGTTATTCTTAATTTTAATGTATGAGAGTAATCATCTTAAAATGTACAATCATAATATGATATTAGTAATAACAATAATAGTAATAATAATAACAACTATAATAATAATAATGTACTAGTAATAATAACTAAAACAATAGTATTAATAATAATAATAATAATACTAACAATAATAATAATAATTTACAAAAATTATTAACTTGAAAGTGTTTAAAACTTGAACTTTAATTAAATTTAGGAGCTTATTTGCAAATCTAGGAACCTTAATTATGAAGTTTTCACATGAAATAATAACGATGTGAAACTACAGGGACCAAAGTTGTAAATTCATTAAAAACATCCCAAACAGCCCCCTTGCCCGTTTTTCCGGCCAAACCCACGGCCAAACTCCGGCCACCCCGAAAACCATCGAAATTCATCGGTTTTTTTATCCAAACCGTTTCTAATCTCTTCGTGGGAACGATTCGGACCATAACCACACTTTAATTCGAGTTTAAGGCCGGTAATGTGTGACATTTGGGCTTGATAACCGTCCATCATAAACGTAAACCGCTCGACCATTAACACCGAATAATAATCAAACTAAATGAACCATAATCGAGCGTGTAACTAGTTCTAAGCTATTATCAATCTCAATTACACCTGAAACCCACATATTCACCTTGTTCAACTACTTCTTTCGCCGCGAACTTGCAAGCTAAGCGAGAACCACCTTCTGAGTGATTTAAACAAAAATTGACAAAGACTTTGCATCGAGGACATCACACGAAGCTACCCACAAAGTTAATTGAGTTATCATCAACGGTTGCTACGTGAATCAATTCATCCTCAGTCGCGACTTAGGTTTATACGTGAACATCGAATACCGATCGAATCTAGTAAGTTAAACACCTATATACACTCGAAATTACATGGGGAACAAAAGCCCTATGATTAATTAGAGTAATAACACTAAATTGATGCGCAATTTTGGATTCAAACAATCTAGGGTTCATTGGTTTGGGGATTTACTTGAGTTTGTGTTTTTATGTTTTTAAAACTGAGTTGTAACACGGCTGAGGCCCTTGGTTTACTGGTTTCATGTCCACATCTCACACAAGAGGTCCCGGGTTCGAACCCGGCGACCTCCATATTTTTTAAGATTTTTTTTCAGCCTCTAAAAATTATACAAAATCACTAAAAATTGTTAAAAATATTTTTTTGTAAACTTTATTATTTTTAAAGTCACACAAGTAGTTTTTGTAAATTTATTTCCCCAAGATAATTTGATATTTCAATGAAACAAGATTCAAATCTAGATTATCTTTATAAAAACAAAAAGGTGTATACATAGATTCTAAGTAATGTTGTAACTCATTAAAATTATTATTTGATCAAATGCTATTGCTTAAAAACTATAATTTTTTTTAGAAAATATAAAGTAATTTACACTCTATATTTAAGCTTGGTTAAATAATATAAATTCTTTTCGTTATGACAAACTACTTAATTAGTATAGATATTTTTCATTAAAAATAGAGATAAAGTGTTTTCGTTATCATATATTATTTTTCAAAACCCCAAATTTCCATTTGGAACCCTAGTTCTGATTAAATCGTTAAGCTTATCATTAAACTTAAACCTTGTAATCATACGTTTGCATATATATTTAGGTTCCTCGTGAAGGTTTACGTTGGAACGACGTTTATTATTACTTAATAATCATCATTTATATACTTAGTTGCCAAGTGAGTTTACTTGCCCCTTTTATATATTTCACACCATTTTAGGGTGAAACATGATACATATACAACATACACTTGTAAACTTTTGAACTTATAAAACACTTGCAATTCATCTTTATATTTTGTCGTGGTTATATGTGTGTTGTAACTGATTATATGAGATACATATTTTGTTTGCAATCATTAACTATTGCTAGACTAGCGACGTCTTAGATCTTTGGGCCTGACAAGCCTATTTGGTGCTAAAGCCGATGTATTGCCGGCTCCTGATAACGTATGCTTGTTCATCATGGGAACCAAATATACTTAGCCAATCATATATACTTGTAATCAAGTCGAGGTTTGGTTGTAACGATATGTGTTCTATAACTTTGCTAACTTATAACCTATGACATGAATTGCTACTTGTAACCTTGTTATATTATGTATGAAAACCTTGGAAACTCACCAACTTTTTAGTTGATCTTTTATTTTTATCATGTTTTAGGTAATGCCCAAGTTTAAAGTGATCCAATGAAGCTTGCAATAATCTATGATTTGGACCTAGTTAATGGAATAAAAGGATTATGTTTTGTTATGTTATGCTTGGAATTGTTTCATGTTTGAGACTTTTTGTTTGTAATTTCTTTTGAAACTTATAATTTTAATATTTACATCTAAATATAGCGTTATGTGGCTATGAACAATCTTAACCCTCACATCTCGACGATTCCGCTGTCAAGGTTGGGGTGTGACAGATTGGTATCAAAGCCCATAACTATAGGGATTTTGGTTATTAGAAATGGTGACCTAGACTATAGTTTATGCATGAACCTTATTGAATAATATTATATTTCTTGTAAAAGTATATTGTTTTGCATGCTACATAATTCTATGTCATACTTATGTGCAACTTGATGCCTTAGCATAGGATTGCCTTGTAACTGTTAAAACTTTGTTACTTGTCTCCTTAAACTTACCCTTAACTCTTTGACTCTTCCTAACAAATGAAACTTCTTAAACTTATTCTTGACGATGCATGGGATCGTACACTTATTATCGTGGGTTTAATTCTTTAGACTCCATGTCTAATGTATGAAAATCTCATCAAGGTTTTGATTTCATAAACCTAAGAAATTTGTGTGACACACAGACACCTGTATCCTGGTTTTCCTGGCAAAAGGACCTCGGGTTAAGGCAAGCATATTGTATAAATCCTACGGGACTAGTTATGCTTACCTGGGGATTACTGGGATGAGTGATAAACTATGGTCAACATACACAAGTTTCTAAGGCGAATGGGTCAATTTACCTTGACGTGTCAACGTTTCCAAATGGTAATGCGTTACCAAATGGAACCATTCCATGTGCCTTACAACTCTTGCCTTATACTTGTTTAAATTATAATCCTGGTTAATCTCTTTCTCGTGTCTAACTCATTTTGTATATTCCAGCATGTCTCGTCATCATGGAAAGCGTGGAAGTTCCGATCGTAAGCTAGCCGCCATGATTGCCCAGCAAATGGTTGCCATCATCCCGACCATGGTTGCTGAACTCAATAGCACTTTGATGACCAACTCAAGCAACAATGGGAATGGTCAAGGAAAGAATAATGCTAACCAAGGTCGCAACAACCAAACTTGCACTTTCAAGCACTTTAGTTCTTGCAAGCCCACTAGTTATAGTGGCAAGGAAGGAGTCACTAGTCTTCTTGAGTGGTTTGAGAGCATGGAAAATACCTTTGTCAACTGTGAGTGTCCCGAGGCACTCAAAGTTCGTTATGCCACTAGTATGCTCCAAAAAAGGGCACTCACCTGGTGGAATAGCGGGAAGAGAAACCGTGATGCTGAAGCTGTGTTAGCACTTTACCTAGAAGGAGTTCAAGAACATTGCCATCACGAAGTTCTGCCCGAGAAGTGAACTACAAAAGTTAGAGGAGGAATTCTGGAACTTGAAGCAAGATGGTAGTGACCATTTGACCTACTCAACTAGGCATCATGAGTCGAGTATATTACTGCCTCATATGGTCGACACTATCCCCCGCAACATCGAGAAGTTCATTAAGGGTGTACCACCCCAAATTCAAGATGTTGTGGTTAGTAGCCGACCCACAACCTTGGAAGAAGCCATTACTATCACCACTCAACTCACCGAGAATCATATATGAGCGGGCTTCATGTATGTGAAAGGTGCAAAGAAGGTGGAGACGACGGCTACCGAGCTGTTAAGGAGACTAAAGTTGAACTGTCTCACAACAATAACAACAAGAAGAAGCACAAGTTCATACCGACACACAATTATGTTATGGCTGCACCCAAACCACCTTAAAGACAAATGGTACCTGTGGCTACACCTGTGGCACAAATGCCTATGGCTAGGGCCTATGCTGGTCCCCAACCTATGTGCAACACTTGTAGGTACCACCATCCGGGGAAACAACCATGCCGTATTTGTACCTTATGCGGTAAATATGGTCATTTGGTGGCGACTTGTCACCGTACACCTAACAACGCCGCAATGGTCTCAAACCGTGTTTGCTACAACTGTGGGGAACCTGGTCATTTCTACCCACAATGCCCTCGTCTTGTGGGTAATGTTCCACAAGCCCGAGGACGTGCTTTCAACATTAATGTAAACAAGCACAAGCAAACAACGATGTGGTGAATGGTATGTTAACTTACCTTTAACTTTTGTGACCTAATCCTTTTCATGCATTATTTGTATTGTTAAATACCTTTAAAATTGAACAGGTATGTTTCTTATTAATAAAACATGCATATGTCTTATTTGACTCTAGAGTCGATAAGAGTTTTGTTTCATTAGAGTTTGAATCCATACTTGCTAAGCCACATACGAAACTAGAAAGACCTCTCACCGTTGAAGTTGCCGATGGAGAACCGATCACCGTTGACATCATTATTCTTGATTGCATCTTAAGCCTTGGCACGCACGATTTTCTTATCAATCTTATTCCTATGAAACTTGGAAGCTTTGACGTCATCATTGGTATGGATTGGTTAGCCAAACACCATGCCGAGATCATTTGTTTCGAGAAGTGCATTCGTATACCGTTACCCTCTGGAGATACTTTGAAAGTGTTCGGTGAAAAGTCTTCCAAAGGGCTTAAACTCATGTCTTGCACTCAATCCCGAAAGTGCTTAAGCAAAAAGTATATGGCCTTCTTGGCTTACGTGGTCAACGTGAAAATCAAAGTGAAAGAACTTAAGGATGTCCCGGTCGTACGAGACTTTCCTGAAGTATTTCCCGATGACCTTAGTGGTTTACCTCCCGTGCGTGAAGTCGAGTTTAAAATCGATTTGATTTCGAGAGCCAATCCCGTGACTAACCACCATATTGGCTTGCACCATCGGAAATACAAGAACTCTTGGGTACTCAATTGAATCTAAGCACGGCTTACCATCCTCAAACTGATGGTCAAACCTAGCGAACGATCCAAACCTTGGAGGATTTGCTATGCCTGTGTATCATTGACTTTGGTGGTGATTGGGATACGTATTTACCGCTCGCGGAATTTTCGTATAACAATAGTTACCACTCGAGTGTCAAGATGGCACCGTTCGAAGCACTTTATGGTCGTAAATGTCAATCACTGATCCGTTGGACTGACATTAGTGAAAACTTCATCACTGGTTCTGAACTTATACAAGAGACGACCGATAAAGTGTCTATAATCGGCAAGAACCTTGAAGTGGCAAGAAGTCGACAATAGAGCTATGCTGATAAGCGACGTAAGCCATTGGAATTCCAAGTAGGGGAGATGGTTCTTCTTAAGGTTTCACCATGGAAAGGTGTTGTTCGCTTTGGAAAGAAGGGTAAACTGACTCCGAGATTTGTGGGACCTTTTAAAATCCTGAAAAGGGTTGGAAAGGTGGCTTACCAAATGGAGTTACCTTCCGACCTTAGTGGAGTTCATCCTGTGTTCCACGTTTCAAACTTGAGGAAGTGCTTGGCCGACAAAAGTCTGTATGTTCCGCTGGAAGACATTCAGATCGACGAGTCATTGCATTTTGTTGAGAAACCTGTTGAGATCATGGATCGCATTATGAAAAAGACTAGAACCACAACTACCCCAATTGTCAAGTTTCGTTGGGAGAATAAACGCGGCGCCGAATTTACTTGGGAACGTGAGGAGCACATGAAGAAGAAATACTCATTCTTATTCGTATAGTTTCATTCTTAATTTCGGGACGAAATTCTTTTAAGTTAGGGAGACTGTAACATCTCTTATTTTCGTTAAATTGAAAGTTAACTTTATTAAATTATTGCGAGGACTATTCATGTCTTTTATAAAGTTTATGGCTTAGTTATGCTTATTTCTTGGTTATTATTAATTTTAATGTATGAAAGTAATCATCTTAAATTGTACAATCATAATAAATATGATAATATTAGTAATAACAATAATAGTAATAATAATAACTATAATAATAATAATATACTAGTAATAATAACTAAAACAATAGTATTAATAATAGTAATAATGATAATAATAATCTATAAAAATTATTAACTTGAAAGTGTTTAAAACTTGAACTTTAATTAAATTTAGGGGCTTATTTGCAAATCTAGGAACCTTAATTATGAAATTTTCACATGAAATAATAATGATGTGAAACTACAGGGACCAAAGTTGTAAATTCGTTGAAAACATCCCAAATCGCCCCCTTGAGGCCATTGGTTTACTGGTTCCATGTCCACATCTCACACAAGAGGTCTCGGGTTCGAACACGACGACCTCCATATTTTTTTAAGATTTTTTTCAGCCTCTAAAAATTATAGAAAATCACTAAAACTAATTAAAAATATTTTTTTGTAAACTTTATTATTTTTAAAGTCACACAAGTTGTTTCTGTAAATTTATTTCCCCTAGATAATTTGATATTTCAATGGAACAAGGTTCAAATCTAGATTATCTTTATAAAAACAAAAAGGTGTATACGTAGATTCTAGGTAATGTTAACTCATTAAAGTTATTATTTGATCAAATGTTATTACTTAAAAACTATATTTTTATAGAAAATATAAAGGAATTGACATTCTGTATTTAAGCTTGGTCAAATAATATAAGTTATTTTCGTTATGACAAACTACTTAATTAGTATAGATAATTTTCATTAAAAATAGAGATAAAGTGTTTTCGCTATTAAATATTATTTGTCAAAACCCCAAATTTTCACTTGGAACCCTAGTTTTCGTTAAATCGTTAAACTTATCATTAAACTTAAACCTTGTAATCATACGTGTGCATATATATTTAGGTACCTCGTGAAGGTTTACGTTGCAACAGCGTTTATTATTACTTAATAATCATCATTTATATACTTAGTTGCCAAGTGAGTTTCCTTGCCCTTTTTTTATATATTCCACACCATTTTGGGGTGAAACATGATACATATACAACATACAGTTGTAAACTTTTGAACTTATAAAGCATTTACAATTCATATTTATATTTTGTCATGGTTATTTATGTGTTGTAAGTGATTATATGAGATACATATTTTGTTTGCAATCATTAACTATTGCTAGCCTGACGACGTATTAGATCTTTGGGCCTAACAAGCCTATTTGGTGCTAAAGCCGATGTATTACCGGCACCTGATGACGTATGCTTATTCATCATGGGAACCAAATACACTTAGGCAATCATATATACTTGTAATCAAGTCGAGGTTTGGTTGTAACGATATGTGTTTTATAACCTTACTAATTATAACCTATGACATGAATTGCTACTCGTAACCTTGTTATATTATGTATGAAAACCTTGGAAACTCACCAACTTTTTAGTTTATCTTTTAGTTTTATTATGTTTCAGGTAATGCCCAAGTAAAGTGATCCAATGAAGCTTGCAATAATCTAGGATTTGGACCTAGTTAATGGAATAAAAGGATTATGTTTTGTTATGTTATGCGTGAAATTGTTTCATGTTTGAGAGTTTTTGTTTGTACTTTCTTTTGAAACTTATATTTTTAATATTTACATCTAAATATAGCGTTATGTGGCTGTGAACAATCTTAACCCTCACATCTCGACGATTCCGCCATCAAGGTTAGGGTGTGACAAGTGTAATAGTATTTTGGTCATTTTGCACATAAAGGACAGGTTATGTAACATTGTTAATGAGTATTTTTTATCATTTTACACGTAAAGAACGGGTTATGTAACATTGTAACCACCACCACGGGCCCCACCACCATATCCAACCCCTCCTATCACTTGCTTTAAAACCCAAACCCCCACATCCTTTATCCCGCGATTCACCTAACCCCCCACCATTGTTCACCACCCGTGCCACCCCACAACACATCTTCATCTCTCACCATCGACTTCATCTCTCATCATCGAGTCTACATGACCATCTTCATCCGCACACCCAAATCGATTTAGGGTTTTTGTTGTGGATTCTTTTTTTGAACAAATCAATTTATGAGGCAGATTGATGGTGAAGATTTGAGGCATATTGGCCAACGCCTGCACCACTACTACCGCATGCGCCACCATCATCGTTTGCGACATCGCCACACTTGCAGCAGCTACTCGAGTTATACCTAACTGCAAGCCTGTTTTTGGGTATTTTCTTGGTCTCAAGCCTCTTAATCCGCTTTCACATCTCACTTCAGGTAAAAAGCGTGATAAGCATGATGTGTTTGCAATGATGATGATGAATTGGTGGCGTGATAAGCATGATGTGTTTGCCAATGATGATGAATTGGTGTGGGTTTGAATGCTTTTGATGTGTTTTCTTATGTGAATTTGGGTACAGTTCTTAAGTTTGTGCAAAATTGTTGGATTTGAAGCATGTGAGGTTTGCTTATGTGAATAATTTGATGAATTGAGGTTTATTTGTTGAAGGATGTTATAGTAAAAATAGATTGTTGATGGTTGCTAATGCATTTGTGTGGGATTCTAGGATTATGTTTACATAACTAGTCCCGTAAGTATGAAATGACTGAAATACCTTTCAACTTAACTGAAAAATCTAACAGAATTAGCGTTAGGGACCAGATCCACTACAAAATGCAAACCTCGGGCCTTGATAGATCCAAAGATTCCTTCTTGGACTAAAATGGTTAAACAGATCTAACATCGGGGACCAAAAACAAACTTTACTTAGTTGTTTAATATGCATAGGCATAACTATAATTATTAACTATTTGGTTGAGTTACCTCATTTCCATAGTACTAGACATGAGATGAACCCAACAAACCACATCACGCGAGTTGTCAAAAGTTTTCAAACCAAAACCAAAGCAAAGACGCATAATATAAAGAATGTACGGAGCTCATCGGATGAAGCCGATCATTTATATAAAGAATGTACGGAGCTCATCGGATGAAGCCGATCATTTGGCCTATAAAACTTTGTTATTCGAAGCAAAAACTCAGTCCAAGAAACAAAAACGTTAATATCACTCGATCTTCGAGCGAGTGAATTTGCGACTATATAAGCTGTTGCCCTTTGGAAGTGAGAACCACGATAAAACCAAGCTCTCACCGCCATTACAGAACGAATAAAAGAAAGAAAGATGAACAAGTGACTATATCATCTTCCGCATATGCAAGAAAACCTCAAACTGCTACCAGGACTCCATGAATTTTCTGCATGATTACCATCCAAATTATTCACAGATACAATTTACAAATGACAAACTAACCTTCAGAGTAAAAAACAAATATTAGAGATTCAAAATGGACGAGTTCGTCAGGTTGAGTGATGGGTCAAAATAAGTCACGAGTATATATGACAAGTGTGTCATGTTAAAACATCATTAAGATTGTTTGTCATACATTAGAACACCATGCTATATACATCAAATTTTGTGGATATTCCAATTGTTGGTCTATATTTTCCTAAGCATTTTATCAAATATTCCCTTTTTTGTTTTTCTTCTCCCCTAATTTTTTATGCGATACCTTCAAAGGTAATCGAGGTCACTAAGGTTTAAACGTATATATGCTATATACGAAACAAACTTCGACGGGTTAACTTAACTACTTAAATCCGCTCATGCTTTTAGCTGAAAAAATTAATCTGATCAAGTTGATCCATTACAGATCAAGCACAACCAAATCCGACCGATGCCTAAGTAAACACGCGTCAAAACTGTCACCCCTATAACCAGTAAACAGACAAATGACATACATGTATATATTGAAAGCAGGAGGTGGAAGAACAATTTAGAAATGTGCTGATTATATTCTAACGAAGATGATTAGAGTAAATGGATGCCTTTAATCGTAGGACGAGAATCTACCTTGATACCATGGGGATGGAGGGCAACATCTTAATAGTAAAGCGATCCTGCACAAGTGCAATGTAAACAACTTTAAAATGCAACGTTGAACAAGATTAATTCAAGCTTAATCCGCAAACTAAAACCATATATACCGTTGTTTAGAGATGAAAATTACGACTCCTTTACTTATTAATCGACCAACTCTAGATGTCTTTAATCTCTAGTGGACCAACGGCCAACGCGTAAATATAATAAATTAACTAACAAGGAAAAAGCTAGGTAAGACAGAAGCGGCACAAAGTCTTTTCTTAATAAAAAAAACCTCCTAATCATTATAAGATTTCAAACAAAAATGTTTCGAGTCAATCTTATCCATACTAATAAAACATGTTGTGACGCGTTACCCAATCTAACCCACCGGTTTTGACACCTTTGTAGTTAACGATTGACGATATACTTAGAAATGGTTAGAACTGACCTTGCCACCAGTTTCCTCTAGTAGCAATCTGCAGATGGTTAGGATCATCCGTTGAATCCTCTTCGATGAAAAACTGAAAGAGTAAAAGCGGTAATTTGGTCAAATTTCACCAGTCAAGTTTTGGTCGGGTGGTCAAAGGTAACAAATGTATATTAACTCACTTTAGGGTATGATTTGGAGGTGAGATCAGTTGAACGGATATACATATCTTCTTGTCCACCGTAGTAAATTGACGAACTTAGGGGACATGGTTCTATTCTTTCTTGAAAGATTGATCTTCTCTCCATGTTCATTACACCGTTGTTTGCATTTACAGTGTTCTTAGCAACATTCTCTGCTGCTCCGGATTAGACAAAAAAGAATGAAAGAAGTAAGATTTATGGCATGGCAACATCATCCTATTTACTTACGAATGGGTTCGTCGAGGTTATGTTCTATAAAGAATGCGCCAAACAAGAAAAATATTTGAAAAAAATAACGTAAGATGGAACCGCTAAAAGTCATTCTTCATACAGTATATGTTGATGACGACGACTGCAGTAATAAGATTCATGTTTTCCCAATGGATGTATTTTCAACATATGACGGATTGCTATAAATTTTCATCAAAATATGCATCTAACGATACATTGCAAGTTTCAAGTGACTATGCAGAAAGCATGTAACATTAAGAGTAACCAAAAATAATAAACGGGAAAAACAAAGTTATGAAGCTAACCTGAAGATCCATGAACTGTGTACCAGACCTGGCTATCGAAGGCTTCATATTGAATAGGTTTTGAGCATCGTACGCAAGTGGAGTATCCTGCCATCTGAAATTCAACAATAAATTACTAAATTTCGATAAAACTATGTCATTAAGCATCAATACTTTCAAAAATGAACAACAAGAACGAATAAATGACGAGAAAGATAGATCAAACAAAAGAACGACCAACAACGACCAACTCAACCCAAAAATGACGAGACAAATAACATTTAAAGCCAGCGCCTTTATTGACCATTTTGCAGCCAACTCAACATTGGATGGGTACGTCATATAATGCATCCCAATCGACAACGAATTAAGATAAATACAACACATCGGAATTCTTGATCATATCTTTTAACCCAAAGAAGAAGTTTGTTTACACACTTTTATTGTATATCTGTTTGATGCAACGTACTAATCAGCACACTTGTGAAAATATGTAGATATTCCTTTTGAAAAATTAGAAGTAAACTACTAAAATCAAAATTAAACTAGTTTGTGGATCTCAAAGTGAAACAATCAAAGCAACAGAACAAGATATTCTCCTAATACCGTACATGCAAGTAAAAAGCATCCAAATTTTAAGGTTCTAACGTGACATATTCGATATAATTATAAGAATCTTAGAGCAAGTTATTTTCCGTCTATTTGTTTACTTCCACACTTGCATACATGCATGCTTACACACCCCTATATCTACAACTTTTAGAGACTCAATATTATGTAATTCTTATCACACACTCATATCCAGGTATCCATATCCTAAGCAACATAAGGTCCAGCCCACAACGTAGCAGACCATACCCTTCAAACGCGACATCAACGGTCGAACTCTGGTATCCAGTGGCTTCAAGGTAGTCCACAGTCCCCTGATCAACTGAAAATCAAAATTGTAACACGACACACGACACCGGTTTACAATTTATTACTTCCATTCACTAACAACCAGTGCTCTTCCACCTACCTCAACAAAGATCACGAAGGATCTAATCTTGATATGTTCATAACTAAATGTGTTATTTTGGACAAAGTGTAAATAATTAGTAATTATCAGTTTGTTAGGAATAGATAATTATTATTTTATCCAATTTATTATTTAAATAATTAGTTTTTGTCTAGTTTAAATATAAGGTTATGTATTCCGTTTCATTAGCCAAGTTCAATAATAAGAAAGTGTCGAATTATTTTACTTCAACAAATATGTGCGTTTACATATATCTTCGGTTTGAATTGGTTAACGTTTCAGAATCATTCAACAAGAGAAAATAAGACTCAAATTTCTCACATTCCATTAGAAGATCTAAATTAGAAAAATCAACATTATTAAAGGCAAGTTAACTTATATTTAACGCTTAAAAAAGTTAACATGCAAACCCATACTAGGGTTTACCTTGCTAATCAACCCCAAAGAACAACAACAAAACACAAGTAACGTAAACACATTAACAACAAAGCCAAAACAATCGCTACAAACGATTCAATTTTATCAACATAATACGAAGACGAAACAAAAACCAAAAGACACGTACGTATAATTACTTCCAATCAAGATATCATCTCACGAACACCATATATTATTGTCATCACCGATGGAATTAAGTAACAACATAAATCAAACGTGAATCATATCAAACACAAACAGATTGAAAAATGAAGAGCGAAATACCGTCGACGTTGGGGGGAGAACTGAAGCGAAAATGGCGGAGGAGGAGTTTCGTGAGTCGTTGTCACCGAACAGCTGAGAGGTTAGTGATGAGGCGGAGGAGGAGGATCGGAGCTCCGGCGACGGTGGCGGAGAGGGTGGCGGAGACGGTGGTGGTGGTGGTGAGGGTGGCGAAGGCGGTGGGTGGTTGTTTTCCATTTAATGTTTGGAAGGTGGAAAAGGGAGGATAAGGGGAAAGAGGAGAAATAGGAGGAGTAAAGGAAGGAGGAGGATGACACGTGGTGATGACTCAGATGTTGAATGTTTCTTTAACGCAAACTGATGAATTTTGTTTTTTAGTTATTTTTTTTATTTTCGTGTTTAAATTTTGGGTTATATATAAATTTTGGTTCATTTTGTTAGATATTTGAAGTTTTTTACTTTAGAATTTTCCTTTTCTGATTTTAATTTTCTTTGTTTTTCATTTGTATTTTTAAGGTTTTAAACTTTGATTTTAGCTTTGTTATTTAAGAAAATATCAGAAATAATAATCAAGTTTCAAGAATATTTTAATTAAATAATTATAAATAATTTACTTGATCATTAAAACATTAGATTGAGTTATCATTGTTTTTCTTTTTCTTTTTTGTCTAGAAATATATGGATTTCTAATATTTATTATTGTATTAAAAATTAAGTAACATATATTAATTATATTAAATAAATAAATAAATAAATAACCTAAAATTAATTCATGTCATCACTCCACATCTACATAAAAAAATCATGATTGAAACAAAAAAAAGTTAAACCCTATAATTTAAATAAAACTTGATAGTTGAATAACTTAATTAAAACACTTTTTAAACCACTTGATTTTGGATATGTAAGCTTCAAATAACATTTAAAAGGTTTTTAGGAGAAATGTTTGATCTTTGATTTATTTTATGTCTAGAACTTTATGTGTTTGATCACACGATATGAACTTGATAATGTTCTAGTCAGCCTGGTTTTTAAGTGTGTGAGTTTGGATGAATAGATCAATAAATATCATGAGGCATGTAAGTGTGAGGAACAAAACATGTAAATAAAGACATTGGTATGTAAAGATGGAGGCTGTTAAATCTTTATAACTATGGTTAGATAAAATGATAATGACTCATTTGCGGTTTTTGCATGAATCTTTTATTGATTATATGTATTTAGTTTTTATTTAATACGAGATAAATAGCTTATATGAGACTTATTATCTATCACATAGCATATCACTTGATTTTGGTGAAATGCGATTTGATAATGGTGAGAATATACACTTTAAAACATTGTTGCTAATAAGACATTTTAAAATATATTCGTACATCAAGTCCAAGTCTAAGGTGGATGTTGAGTACCTAAAACTGTTTTTTTTATAGTTAGAGCACAAGCACGTGTATAGTACTGGTTATGTGAAGTTAAACAAAATTATGTTTACTGAACTTTTAAGTGTTTTTTTTAATTGTGTTTGGATTTTAAATTGTGTAGACTCACTTATCAAATATGCAAACCAATGTTTCACGCAAATCACAATGGCGGAAGGATTAAGCTTGAAACAAGCATGTGTATCTTTTAACATACAGAACGTTTTAGCTAATATAACCTGATTTTGTGTAAATTGATAATCAAGTTATCTTTATGCTAATGATATATAGATTCACCTAACTTTCCTTATGGTTTGGATGGATTATAATGTTACAAGTGTGGATGTAATTATAGCCTCAAAGGTAAATCTATGTAATTAGTGCATATGAAATAAGTAAATTACAAGTATTGTCATTTAAATATACCTAAAATTATAGATCTTGTCATTAAACTTTTATAATTACATTGACCGTTTTTTATTTAAAAACTTATCACACTTTATGTTATTTCTATTAACAAAAGTTAACTTTCTTAGTTAGTTTTTTGTAAAAGACCATTTTACCCTTACCCCTTAAATGTCGAAATTTGTAATTTTTAATAATATTTTCTATCTTTTTGTTTTTATTTTATTTACTTTACTTCTCTTTAAATTTTTTTTCTCTTTTTTCTAACCACTTTTATTTTAATAAACTTATTTTCTTAATGGTCACATTGACAAAATATGTTATTCTCTCATCTTTTATTATTATTATTATTATCTTTTTAATTTTATTTTCTTTACTTTTATTTATTTTTATACCCTTTTGTTTAAAGAAATAATCATAAATATTAGTAATAATTTAGTTTTATTTTTTTACATAATTTATTTTTATTTATAGATTTTTATTTTCTTATTATTTTTTATTTGTTCATTACCAATGTACTAAAACTAACATAAATTAGATGTAACATCCATCATTTTTTCAAGTTAAAACCTAAACCCGAACCCATTTTAAGCTTTCATTATTAATTTACTTAATAAATAGACCAAATATTAAATATGTAATCATCTTATTGATTGATAAATAATTCTTATTATAAAGTTTATTAATCATGTTACAACAAATAACTAAATGGAAAAGACTTATTAAAACTTATAAAGTTATAAAATGAATTTTAATAAACTTATAAAGTTTTATTAGTAATTATGAATTTTAAATACTGAAAATAAATAATCAAATTATAAAGTTTACAAGTTTTA
>BJCM01021815.1:0-10124 GCA_018326385.1 Flaveria bidentis
ATATATATTAAAGAAGGATATGATCAAACAAAAGATGGGAAAAGTGATAAAGAGATAAACTTCTTCTTTATTTGTAGGAATTAAATAAGAAATAAGATAAAAAGAAGGATATGATCAAACAAGGATGTTGGCTTTGATACCAACTGATATGAATTTTCCAAGGAAAATTCAGATTATTTTTGTAGAACCATCCTTATATTGATCTAGTGCTCTTTCCCAACCCAACCTCTTAATTCTTGAACCCAAAAATGATGAATATACAAAATCCAACACCTTAGAATTACAAGAAAATAAGCAATCGAAGTTATAAATATAGAAACACAATCTTCCAAAGAGACTCAACTCCTTACTAGAAAGCAAGCCAATTGAGTGGTAGCGCCACAACTTAGTGGAAGTGACAAAGTTGATAAGCCAAGGAATAATTACAAGCACAATTAGTCTTGCAAGACTCAAACTAGTTCAATCAAGAGAACTACAAGTGAAAGGAAGAAACCTCACAATATATTTATTTGACAATGGTGTGTTTACAATGCTTGCAAAAGCTCCTAGATATAGGAGAATACTAGACCCCATACTTATTAGAAGTTTAAAGACTTCCATCAAAAAGTAAATATAAAATTGAAGTCTTTCAATGAACTTAAAGACTAAAGACTTTAGGATTTTCCATATTAATCCCTTATTATGATTAAAAACGAAAATTACTTTGTCTTAATTTTAAAAATGGGCCTCGTTCACCACTTAGTCCAATAAGCAAGAATTCAGCCTAACACCATAAGATGATTTATCCATGTGTGCTTGTCTTCTTGGAATTCCTTCAAATGGGTGGACTTGATAAAACTTGTTAAAGCCTCTTGTATCTTCTTTCTTCTTGCACGAGTCATTGGTCCACTCAAACCTTGCAGCGGGTTACTTTCTTTGTTGCCTAAAAGCTTGTTATATTTCTCTTTTGAATTACTCGTTACTAGATTCTCATCATCTATATATAGTTTCTTATTGTAACTCTTGTATCATGTTTGTAAGAGTCTTGATAAACTTGTATCATGTTTGTAAGAGTCTTGTAAACTTTGAGTTGAGAAGTAGTATATATAGTTTCTCATTGTAACTCTTGTATCATGTTTGTAAGAGTCTTGTAAACTTTGAGTTGAGAAGTAATATATACAAGTATCTTGAAAAATTATTTCCTTGTGTTCTTAAGTTACTTAGTATAATATAATCAACTCTTTGAGATATTCTGCTTCATCATAACCGTGTGAGTATAAGTAAGTTGGAAAGAAAACCAAGTGTTAGTGAGATATATCGATCCTGCAGTAAGCTCAGTGCAACCATGGGCAACCCACTGCCTGATGGTTCTTTGTAACAGAGTCTTGCGGGGGCGTTACAGTACTTGACCTTTACTCGAACTAACATTGGTTATGTTGTTCAACATCTCTGTCTCTTTATGCATGTCCCTCATGAGCCTCATTTCTAGTTCCGCAAATATATATTGATATATTTAAAAGGGACACTTCATTACGGCCTTCACATTCGCCCTTCCAAGTACTTATGCTTAATGGCTTATTCGGATGCTGATTGTGGGGGGGGGGGGGGGGGGGGTTGCCTCGACTCCAGGAGGTTTACATCGGGGTATTGTGTATTCCTTGGTAATAACCTGGGCTCTTGGTTTTCAAACATCAAGCCACTATTTCGCGATCAAGTGCCGAGGCTGAATTCCGAGGGGTCGTCAATGCCACCGCTAAAACATCGTGGCTTAGAAATATTCTAGTAGAGTTGCATGTTCCACTCTACACAACACCCATCATATATTGTGATAATGTTTCAATGGTATATTTTCTTAGTACCCGGTTCAAGATCAATGCATTAAGCACGTTGAAATTGACATACATTTTGTGCGTGAAAAAGTTTGCCTTGGTTTAGTTCGGGTTCTCTACGTCCCTGGGACTATCAGTATGCCAAGATCTTCACAAAGGGACTTCCCCGTCAGTTGTTCACTCGCTTCAGGTCCAGTCTCAGCATCCGCCTATCTCCAGCTTTGACTGCGGGGGACTATTACTAGACTTACAATATTGTATTATATAGTATTGTATTTTCTATATTTTGTATTTATTTTTATTTCCTTGGTTAGCTCATTATTAGTTTTATTTTGTAATTCTATTTATATGAATACTGGGAATGAAAAGAGGATCGATGAATTTAAATTATTTTAATAACAACAAAAATCTTAGGGGGAGATTGTTGAGCGAAGACATTTTGTACTTAAGCTTTTGTTTAAATTGTATGTATGTATAAATGTATTTTGAATTCTATTTTTTCTATGTACTCGAAAGTGTATATTCTATTAAAGTATTCAATCGAAAGTATGCTTGTCGGTCAAAAGTATGGTTTGATTGAATTAAAATTTCCAATTGACCGGTTAGTGTTCACTGTTAGGAGGTTAGTTGTTACCATTTTGTATATGTGTGATCCTCTCTTTAACAACAACATATTTAGTGAATACAATTGTATTTTGAAGTAATTCGTGTGCTTGGTGTCTACTGTTTTCATATTTTTGTTTGTTTAACTGTTTAGTTCACAATACTCTGTTGCCATATCCTATGGCCTAACCATTCAACAATTGAATAGTAGCTCACTTATTTCCTTTATAGATGTAGATTGGGCCAGATGCTTGGATACTCGTCAGTCCACCTTTGGGTATTGTGTTTACATGGGTGACAACCTTCTCTCTTGGTCCTACAAACACCAGCCTACATTGTCTCATTCAAGTGCGAAAGCGGAGTACCGTGGTGTTGCTAATGTTGTGTCTGAAACATGTTGGGTACATAGTTTATTATGTGAACTACATCACCCACCATCCAAAGCGACTCTTGAATATTGAGACAATGTAAGTGTTGTCTACTTATTCCATCATGTTTTCAGATCGCAGACTATTCACTAAGGGTCTTCCTCGAGTTCTTTTTGAAGACTTTAGTTCCAGTCTCATCATTCGGCCTCCTCCAGTTTCAAATGCGGGGTGTATTAGCAATATACTTTATATTATATTGTGATATTGTAATATATTAGACATATTTGGTAGTCAATTGTAATATTAGCCAAATACAGTTTAGGCCCTATTGTACTCTATTTCTATCTTTGTGATTGGGAATAGTATCAAAATAAAATAAAAAAAGAATTATACCATCAATAGGTATGATCTGGTTATGTATTTCCGAACACTGTTATAGGACCTATAAAATTGAAGGAGATGAGGAGATAAATCTTTTGAGGGAACTTATTGCGCTACCCTTAGAAGATTGATCTTCAAAGGAAGAACATTATAGATCATTAGAGCGCTAAGACAGAGGATAGAATAATATAATGAAGAGTTGAAAGGAAACTTTTCAAAAGTATTCTTTTCAAATGATGAATCTGATGGCAAATATGATGATGGTTATGCTGATGTTGCTGATGAACTAGACTATACTGTTAGGATATTGCTACACTAATTGATAAACCTGTTGGTGCAAGTGGTGACCATAACAAACAATCAGAAATTCCTAGAGAAGAGAAAGAGCAGCTCAAACTACTTATAATGCGCAAATTAATGGAATGCTGAAAGTATCACTATCATCTTTGATGTCACAATTTATTGAGTGATACTTCATTGAAGATGCACAGCAGCACAAACCTTTATGCTTAAAATAACTGATGGAACTTTTCTACATTCTCCTCTATTTAAGCTGTTTTATAATTGTCTGCAGCTGAGATTGAATTCCTTGATGTTTTACAAATCTCTAGAGGTAAAAGTTAAATTCTGATGGATGCTATTAGAAGTACAAGCTTTGGTTAGAATATTTAGTTTCAGACATTGCCAAACCTGTTGAAGAATAGGCACAAGTTAATTAATGCGTTTATAATCTAAGGCTCAAGAGAATTGAAGTAACTAAAGCATATGGTACAAGACGGTTATAATGTGTGGCAGAAATGTAGTCGCATCAGTAAATGACAGTGATATCGAATGGGTAGTAGCAATTGTGGATACTATTGCTAACAGATAATGTTGTAGTAGCAACTGTCTTAGGAGGGATTGTTAGGAATAATAAAGACCACACTCCACACAAAAAGAACTCTATACCAAAGTCACCAAACAGAATACTTTCTACTATACAAAAGTATCAGACTAAAGACACCTTTGTATTTATAACTACCAAAGTGTATCAGTTAAAGCACTTCAGATATACAACCTTAAGGATTATAAAAGAAGATTATTTTGTTTATGGCTAATTTTTAATTCAAATGTATAGTAATTATAGACTAGTTTGTATTTTTATTAGATACTGGTTGTAATGTTAATCGAATACCCGAAAGTGAGTCTAACAATATCAATTTAAGCGCATATGTGTCGACACCTTTGTAACATGATCATGATGACTTCTTTAGCTGATACGAGTTCCATTCGAAGTATTCGGTACTCTTATTTAACAGTGTGTTCTAATTAGTTCTTATTCTATTGACGGCTTCAACCATCATCTATCCTGGCACAAAGATTCATTCATCACAATCAAAGTGCGAAGACTGAAATCTGTAAATTCAAAGTTGTTATTTAAATTCAAACAACTTGGTAATAATTAAAAATTCTATGATGTTTAAGATGAAATTAACACTGATATCAACATCAATTCTATGATGTTTAAGATGAAATTAACACTGATATCAACATCAATTACTAGATATTTGGTTCAGAACTAAGAAATTTGAAGTTCCAGGTGTTCGAACTGAGGTATTGACTTGTGAACTTTAATTTTCAATTTTCACCTAGAACTCTTAGTAAAACCGATAAAGTTTACTATATTGAATTAGTTTACAATGAGTTTAGGACATTCTATCATATTAATTCTTCAATTAATCTCAATATGAATTATTGTGATTTTAAGGATAGATTGATATTCAGTTATCATTTTACAACATGAAAGGACAAATTGAGTGTGATTCTTTGAATTTGAATTTAAAATTAAAATAAAGAAGCATTGTTCAATAAGTCAATATATAGTTTCTTTGAAGCCTAGCTATCATTAACTCAAGAAGTCACAGTTATAGTGAATAGTTTCAACATGTTAAATAATAATGATATTCAAGCTACAAACAAGCACCAGCAAGACTGTTGTTTACTACAAGACTAATCAATGTGGAAATTGTGATTTGAACCACTTACATAATGTGATCATTGATGGTCCTAACAAGCCGATGATAAAAATTACAAGATGTTCAAAGCACACCAAAAGCGGTTTCTTATGACGATGAGAAGGGGAAACTGTTTAAGGAAAATAGAAGTGAAAGCTTATGCATTGCTTACTATGGCACTAGAACTACATATCTATCATAGTGTCACATATAAAAAAAATATTTGGGATACTTTTCGAGATATGTTTGAAGGATTTGAAGAATTAATAGAATGTAAAAGAGAAAACTAATGTTTCAATAATATAAAAGTTACGCAATCTCAAACTAGTTGGATATGTTGATACATGATACTTATTATACTCGTATTTCACGCAATCTCCATATGCAAACGTGTTACATATGGGGTACAACAATCTATGCCGATGTAAAAAAGCTGAACTACATGTTGGAATTTTGGACATAAAATAATTATATTTATATATTTGTTATATAAATAGTTATTTATTTATTGGTTTAAGTTCTCGTTTTGCAATGAACTATACCGTGTCCAAACTGAAGCTAAGATAAATTAATATCGATGCTCGAAGTTGAGTGGTCGGAATGAAGAAAATGAAACTTGGGTGACTATAGTAGAAAATTGTTGCAATTTTTTAATGCTAATAAAGACATATATCGATTAAAATGAATGTTTTATGTTGACTAATTCTTTTAATAAATATTACAAATATTTATTATGAATCATAATTTTTATTAAAATTCGTATTAAACATGTCATGAATAAAATGAGAGTTTTAAATTGGTCTCATAAAACATTTCATAAATCAAATGGGAGTTTTGGTTGTGAATCATAAAACTCACATTAATATGAAGTTATTAGCATGAGTATATAAACAAACTCATGATGATGAAAAGAAAGAAAAAGAAATTTATTTTCTTGAGTGTCAACAAGTTTTATAGAAATTTAGAGATGAGTACTCTCTAAATATTCTTCCTACACCATCATCTTTAATCTTATTCCATATAACTTCATAACACATACTTTACCATGTGATCTCTCGGGCTGAGGCACTCTCTGGCAGTACATACTGCTTTGGCTGTTGTACCCTAGGAGACATACGTGTTGTCTTGAGTAGAGACGTAAAATCTATTTAAAGGAACTCATGTCTAACACAATCCTCAGCCACAACCATCAATCTTTTGTTTGTTAATTGTTGCAGTCAAGGGGTATAATTGAAGATTCGAACGCGATGAAGACTTATGTCAAGAATACTATATGAAGACTCGTTGGAGTATATGCTAAAGACGGATATTCGAATCAAGTTTGATACATAAATGTTTTTATATTTATTTTCTAGAGATATTTGTAAACGGTATCGTACTAAAATATTTCCTATGGCTAATGAGAGTATCGTTAGAATTACTATTTTTTAATATAAAAGTGAACCTATTTTCTACAATCTTAAAACAGATTTCTTGATTGGATTTTTAAAAACCTATTACTATTTTTTGGGTTCACGAAACTTTAAAAAAATATTAGTTGAGATTTTTGTTGAAAATCAAATAATATTTGAGAAATAACATAGTACAATACCATGTTTGGATTTTAATAAAGATTGGAGTATAATCTAAAATTTAAAATAATGAGTTACCAAACAAATACCTTGATTCTATCATATATTAAAATAATTTTGTAAATGTTTAAAAATCTAATGTGTGTTAAAGATGTTTTAATTACTAAAAGCCATTAAAAAATCATGGGTTTATAGTTTCAAAACTATTTA
Organism: Flaveria bidentis; assembly: GCA_018326385.1. NCBI lineage: Eukaryota > Viridiplantae > Streptophyta > Magnoliopsida > Asterales > Asteraceae > Flaveria > Flaveria bidentis. The sequence continues at coordinate 6,936 of BJCM01021815.1, forward strand.
TGATTACAATAATTTAAGCAAAACCAATTTTTGTTTTAAAAAGAAATTAAAACTAGTGTTTTGCAACAACAAAAAGAGAAATAGTCTTTCTTATATGAGACGAGAAGCTTAAAAACGATTTTGTAATCGTTTAGTTCTAATGAGCGTGTTAGAAGCAAGTTTATTGTATATAAACTGATAAGCTTAAAAACAATGTTTTTGTAGTTGTTTATTTCTATCAAGTGTGTTAGAAACGGATTATATTTTATATACAAAAAACGATTTATGTAATCGTTTCTTTCTAACGAGTAAGTTAGAATTAGATTTATTTTATATAAATCGGAAAGTTTTTAAAACGATCTTTGTATTCGTTTATTTCTAACGTACGGGTTAGAAGTGGTTATTTCTAAACAATAAGCTTAAAATGTTATTTGTGATCATTTATTTTCTAACAAGCGTGTTAGAAAACGGTATATGTAATAAGAAACGTAATATTTAAAATGATTGTTATAATCATTTGTTAGAAACGGTTTATGTGTATAAACCAAAACGTGTTTAAAAATATTCATTCTGTAATGAATGTGTTAAAACGATCTATTCTACAAATCGAAAAATGTTAAATAATTTTTTTTAAAACAGTTTGTAATTGTTTGTCTTCTAGCGAGCGTGTTAGATATTAATTTACACTATAAAACCATTTTTGTAGTTTATGGTTTTGACTATTGTGATCAAGAAATAAAATAAAAATGATATATATTTAAAAATTGCAAGCTAGGAAATGTTTTGAATGAATAAAACATGTGTTTTGCAATCTAAAATGGTTAACTACGCATGGAAGAAGTAGCACGTCTCGAACCACATAATAGTCTCGATGAGATTATTTAGAAAAAAAACAATTTGAAGTTTTTGTGAATAGAAATAATTATTCAAATAAAACTAATTATGAATAAGATAGTGTATACATAATCTTGTTTTTTTCTTTCGGTTTTGACTATTTAAATTAGAGTTTTAAGATAAGATGAGAAATTTGATCGTATAAGTGCATGAAATATATTGAGGGAGTACATCAAGACATGCCATAAAATCTTTAAATTAGAGTTTCAAGATAAGATGAGAAACTTGATCGTTTGAGTGCATGAAGTATATTGAGGGAGTACATCAATACATGCCATAAAATCTTTAAATTAGAGTTTCAATATAAGATGAGAAACTTGATCGTATGAGTGCATGAAGTATATTGAGGGAGTACCTCAAGACATGTCATAAAATCGATATCATTGCTAATGATAAAAGTGTTATGAATAATAACACTTTGAGATTTGATCTCTAGATGTAACTTTTATCCGTTTAAATTATTATTAAAAAGAGTTTTACACTTTTACGTTTCATTTTCATTTGTATTATTATTTGTGTTTAATATCTTAAGATAACACATGTAATATTTACAACGAAATAAACTAATTTCTATTATGACTTTCAAAATGATTTTGAGGGAAATAATTTAAATGGAAATATATAACTTTAAACAGATAGTGCAATAAGAGATTTGCATAGAAAACAACTTGAGAGTTGTTGAATTATTTTAAGTGTCAAAGATAAGGCATCAAATGTCATACAATATCATGAGATCGAAAATATGATAAGTGTATTGAGATGAAATACATAAGTATGAGATATACCGATAAACTTCATTTGAAATTATCATAAAAATTCACAAGTGTGGAAAAAATTCACAAGTGTAGATAAATCTACATATGAAACCAATATATGTTATCTTTAATGAATTTTGCTAAATTCATTTTAAAAGATCTAAATGTTGTTGCGTCTACCATCTTAATGTTGTTAAAATTATGTGGTGGATTTTTCTTTCATTTGGGAAAGTATCCTAGTTATACATAGCTTAAAGGGAACAACAATACATGTATGCCAATAAGTCTAGGCAAACTTTATGAATTACATATTATTTAGTATCAATGTGTTTGACTCTATCTTAATGTAATATTGATTGTAGACGAGTTTCATTTATCTTGTTAATGATATATGTGTTCACCAAAGTGAATTTAATCAAGAGTTATTACTAAGTCTTTATAAGTCAAAGGGAAGATAGTGCCTTTGCACTTCGCACACTTGCACTGTTGTGCTTGAAAGTCGGTTGTGTAATTTTGAAAGATGCTACTAAGATCTTGGTCTTAACTCAACGCCAACTACTGAAGTGTGTGTACGCTAGATTGGTACCGAGCTTGCCTTTGAGTTGCTACCAACCTATTGTGGTAATGTCAAGTTCCGGTAGTTACTACCGACTGACTACTGCTGAGTTGGTGCTGAGGCGACTACCGGGTACAGTGTTATGACCGGTAACTTGCTTGTGGATGAGAGGTTTAAAGGAAAACGAGTTATGTTCCTAAATCGAATGATGATGAATAAGTCTCATGATTTGTCTATAACAAGATATGGATATGGACAAGAGATAATGCGTTATTCCTTAAAGCTGTGAAGGATCATAATAATGCATCTTATGTTTATATACTAAAGTACTGTAGTATAAAGCATGCTAGCCTAGTACTTATCAATTATGATGCTCTAAGGAGGTCAATTATGTATAGACAAAGTTGAAAGATGACACTCATTCGGTTCAAGGAGATTGATATAACCTATGGAAAACTTAACTACCTAGATAATGTTATCTAGTATACAAAGCCTAATATGGAGGACTTAATTTTCTAGGTTTGTCTGATAACAAACCTCACTTTAAAATCAAATTGCAAGAAATATGGGGGAGAGGTGTTATTCAATAACACTTAAATGTGAGGGTTTCTCAAACCTATTTAGAAAGAGAGAACCTTTCATTACCTCATACATATTTTATCCAATAACACTTAAATGTAGGGGTTTCTTGCATTTGAATATAAAATGTTAGCGGCGTGGGTTTCCAAACCTATTTAGAAATGGAGAACCTTTCATCACCTCTTATGGATGTTATCCAATAACACTTAAATGTGGGGGTGTTGGATCAAGAAGAAGGCTAATGCAATCAAAACTATGTCACTTAAGTTATTTTGGTGCTGCATGCAAAGGCTTCCGAAGGTTAACATGGAACTTCTGAAGGTTGTAGAGTTCTTCCAAAGACAAAGGGAAAGACCAACTTCCGAAGACAGAACTCTACTTCCGAAGACAAGTGCATACTTCTGAAGTTCAAGACTTAGAAGAATA
>BJCM01021844.1:0-10995 GCA_018326385.1 Flaveria bidentis
CCATACGCATGGTCCAATCGCACGAATGGGCCTAGTCGCATCTAATATGGGCCGAGGCCTATATATATACCAGTTTCAATGTGTAGACAAAAGGGGTTTTGAGAGGAGTCTGCCCGGAGCCTAGGGCTGCCGGATGAGAGGGGAGATCATGCTGGATCTTCCCCTTGCCAAGAGTCTTGATTCTTATGTTGTAACGAGCTTGTAATCGTTAGGTTTTATCAATGAAACCATTCAATTATAGTTCTTATTATTGTTTGACTTTTGGTTTGTGCTATTATTTATCCTTCCGTAAAGAACGCGCTCGGATGTTTACCGATCTAGCTGACTTCACAAACTTGGACACGAGTATCATGTTATGAAAAAATTTTCACGTCAAAACGTCAATAGAAATAAACATGTGATCAACTTTGATAATTTTTACGTTTATGCTTTAACAACTTGTGCATTATTACCTACAACTTAATTTTAAAAGAAATTTAGACCGAAATGCGGATATAAATAAGCACGTCACAACACTTCACTTTAAAATTATATAAAAATCATATTTTAATAGTTATAAAAGCAAACGTAAAAATAAAACATTATGAGTGAGTATTTTTTACTTAGTTTAAAAAAAGTGAGGGGTCATATGATAACTTTATAAATTTTGAGGAACCATTTGTGAGGAGCCATATGTAGTGTTAAAAGTATTTAATTTATTTAAAACAAAAAATATGTATAACTAAATGCTATACATATTTAAAGTTTTTTTCATATATTATATAAGGCTATTTAACATGTAAAATTAACCGTAACAAGTGAAGAAACCATCGCTCTGCAACTAAAATACTGAAATTTGTAATGTTTGATTTTAACGATTCGAACATAAATATTCACCATGGGAAATGTTATAAACTACAATATCACTGATATATAAGTATATGATGTTGATACATATGTCTTTAGTTTATGTGTTTAATGTAAAAGTCTGTCATGTCTTACACATATGTAATGAATGGGTTGAATGAAATATAATATGTGGTTGATGTTTATAATGTTTAATATTTCATAGTATTATTGTGTGTTAAAGTATAATGAACTTACTATATAGGTTTGAGGTTGTTGTGCTTAGTTCTTAGTCAGTAATGATTGAGAAATGTGTTCAAACTTAGTCGTATGAGTTTTCATGCGAATGGACCATACGCATGAATACATCATTCTAATGGACCAGTCGCACGACTGAACCAGGAGATTGGATCAGTCGCATGATTGAGACAAAAGATTAACTCAGTCGCATGACTGAACCTTCAGTCGTGCGTATGGATCAATCGCATGATTCATTCGCACGACTGAACCATGCTAGTTGTTCAGTCGTATGATTGGAAACACATAACCTATAAATACCACTTAATTCGTGGAAAAACATAACACTTTGCAACAATTAAGAGCATACTTCATAATACATGAATCCTAGACGTCTAGAACATCCAAGGAAGCATGTCCAACTTCATAGATCAATCCTGATCGATCTGTACTCGTTCATAACATTTAGTTTCAATCTTAAATCGATCGGGTAATTGTTCTCACTGATTGGATTGCCAATCAAATAGAATTCCGCACTGTTTGATTCGGTATAACGCAAAATCTGTTAGTATTCCGTACGTACACGATCCTGACAAGTGGTATCAGAGCCTTGGCTCTTGATTTTGCGTTTGATTCAACTAGATTTGTGTCAAACCTCACGTTTTAACTCAAAAGAGTCATCTTTTTGAGTACACAGGTGTTTTCTGACGTTTACCGGCATTAAAGTTGAAGTTTTTCGTTATACGACATATTAGGGTTTCTGGGCAAATTGTAATTCATGTCAAAGTGTCAAAATTTGAAAATTTTCAAACACAGCAGCCTTCAGTCGCACGAATAGCTCATTCGTACGATTGAGTCATCCGTATTTGTCCATTCGTACGATTGAGCCTTCCGCATTAGTCATCCGCATTTGTTCAGTCGCACGACTGAGTCATCCGCATTGGCCATCTGCATTGTCCAATCGCACGACTGAGTCATCCGCATTGGTCATCCGCATTGGTCATCCACATTGTCCAATCGCATGACTAAGTCATCCGCATTGGTCATCCACACTTGTCAAATTGCACGATTGAGTCATCCGCATTTATCCAATCGCACGATTGACTCATTCGCATTTGGCCAATCGCACGATTGACTCATCCGCATATGTCCATTCGCATGAGTGGACCAGTCTTGTTCTAAAGTTCAAAGTTTATAGAAATGGAAGAACAATTCACTACTTTTAGTGCCGGAAGGGACTCTCACATCTAGAACCTTCTGCTTCTGGAAAATGAAATTGGGAATCATAATAAACCACCAAAGCTTATAACGTTAGATGATTATCCATAATGGAAGCAGTGGTTTGAGATCTATCTAAATAGAGTTGATCCCAATCTTTGGGCATCCATTGAGACAGGTTACACGATGCCAGTTGGTGCTGATGGAGTTAAGGTGACTTTGGCAGTATTGAATGACAGCCAGAAGGTTAAGTACAATGCAGAAAAGAAAGTGTATGCCATGTTGACTCAGTCGATACCAAACGATATCTTTCATTAGTTCTCTGAGAACAAGCAGGCGAAAAAGTTATGGGAAGCATTGGAAAAGAGATATGATGGGAATGCTATGTTAAAGGCTCTGAAGGCTAAGGCTCTCAAGAAGGAGTTTGATAACTTCTCTTCAATAGGGAAGGAGTGCTTTGATGACATCATTGACAGGTTCTACCATCTGATGAGTGAGCTGCACACTCATGGTGTAACAACATCAATGGAAGATAAAGTGTCAAGTTTTGCAGACGGATTTCCAGATAAATAGGATTCATTTGTGTCTAATCTGAAATAGAATGATATTCTTGCAAAGTTAGACATAAATGACTTCTTCCTGAAATAAAGAGAAGAGGAACTAAGAATGAAGTACAAGTCACAGAAAGGATCCTATGATCAGAATCCTTCTCTTTACAACTCATTCCCCACTCCAACCAGCTCAGGAGCACCACTGCAAACAACTTTCGTATCCAGTTCTAGGGTTCCCTCACAATCCACTACTTTAGGACCAGAAACGTCTGGGTCACCATCGACTCAACACATAGTGCCTGAAGCCAATACTACGAAGTTGAAGATCGAGAATCTTGATAATATAACAGTGGAGGTTGCAAAGGAGCACATGGATCTTCTAGCAGCAGTGGTACAATCGTATGATGGTCTAGTTGATGGGAAGATCAGAAATTGTCATCTTGCAGATGAAGACTACAAGAAGGTTGACGAGAACAAGCTGGAAAGGATGGATATCATGTGGGCTCTTGCAAGTGCCATTAGACGAGCAAAAAGTTTGTTAAGAAGACTGGACAAAATCTTGTAGCCATAAAGGACTTTTGCTTTGACAAAATCAAAGTCACTTGTTTTAATTGTGGTGAAAAGGGGCATTTTAAACGTGAATGTATAAAGCCCAAGAAAACAAGAAATGGAAATCCATTTTCCACCTTCAACCGTCAAGACAAACCCATGAGTGGAGCTACCTCTTCAAGCAAAAAGACAAAGGCCTTGACCGCTCAAGGCGGTGAAGGGCAAGACTGGACTTTCCGCTTTGTGCATTCGGGTGAATCAAACATTGCCTGTGTTGACGGACTGGATGATGGTTCTGCGAGTGAAGGTGAGATCACAGTTGAGCCAGTAATGTCAGATACTGAAGACGTTGTGAACGTGGTACATCACTTAGTTGAGGAAGAGCCGAGAGCAACAAGTTTAGAATCTCCGACAACTGAAGAGTCTAACTTTACATTGATGGCTGATTCAATTGATTCTTCACAGGTAAGCACTAAAGACCAACTTTTTAAAAAACATGCTTGTATTGAATGTAACAAATTTAGAAAAAGCATTGATTTGAAATTTGCTAGGTTATTAGATCACAATGATAGCTTAGTAAATGATTTACAACTGTGCACAGAAGCTAATCGTATTTCAAAACAAAATGAGTGCAGTTACAAAGAAAAAATAGAAGTTTTGGGTAAACAACTAAGAGAAACCGAGGTTGTTGCTTTCAATCAAGCAAATGATATAAAGTTTTATTTAAATTCTTTGGAAGAAACAAAGAAAGAAAAAGCAGATTAAAACAAAAACTACATAATTGGACCAGTTCTTCTCACATAGTTCAACACTTAGTGAAAGAACAAAATAATGGGGAAGGGTTGGGTTACAAAGTAGTTCCACCACCACATGATACCCTATTAAATACAAAATGTAGACCTGTAAATAACAACCCAGTAAAAGATCATGTGGTGTCCACTCCTTTGGTTAGTGATCTTGATTCCACTGGTAAACCTGTGAAATCTGTCACTAATAGAAGGAGGCTACTTTGAAATCAAAAGGCAAAATGCCCGTTGAGAACTTAGATGAGGCATTTAAAAGGGTTAATGTAAGGTCAGGTTCACCAAAGTCTATTTCAGAACCCAAACTGATTAAACCATTTAACCACACACGTGTTAGTCATCAAAGTCCAACCAAAGGGCTTGTTAAAGATGTTCAAAATGTCAAAACAATTAATTTTGTTAATAAAGGTGATACATCTAAATGAGAAGTGATTAAATCCAACCAGACTCATGTCGCACCGTTATCACATTCAACCCCACATAAACAATTTCCTTAACATGTAGAAGGACGATCATGCTACAGTTATGGAAAAAGAGGACATATTTCTTCTAATTGTTCTTATTATCAGACTCTAAGAAAGAAGAATAAACTTTATGATGCAAAACAAAGTTCTTCTAAAAGGAGTTCCATTACTCCTCCTAAGAGAACAAATGAAACTAAAGTTCAAACTCTAAGCCAGTCGTCTGTTTATCACAAATAGGCTTTATACAAAACTGGCTTATGGAAAGAAAAGTCAAATACGTTGTTTGATAATGAGAATAATAAGAAGAACGACATGCCCTCATCCTCAAGTGGACAGTGGGTTGAATTTATGATGTGTGATTCCTCTAGGTCACCCAAGCCAGTCAAGGGTTGGGTCCCAAACCTAAACTGATCATTTCTTTGAATGTGCAGGGTGTCCGCTACATTGCTACCACAAATACCCGGATTGTTGATAGCAGAGCGTCTAGGCACATGACCGGGAACTTGTCTCTCCTCTTCAACGTCAAACAAATTAAAGGACATGTATCATTTGCTGGGAATAAAGGAGGATACATCACTACTCAGGGCGAAGTGGGAAACCAGAAAGTCAAGTTTGGTAAGGTCAACTACATTCAAAAACTACAGAACAACTTGTTTTCAGTCTCCTAGATATGTGACAAAGGCTTCAAAGTTGTGTTTGACAACAAGAAGTGCTACATGCTGAAAAAGGATTACATTATCTCAAAGGACAAAATCTTAATGTTAGCTTCAAGATATAACGATTTATATGTCTTGGATTTATAAAAAAACATCCACAACTGATCACACAGTTCAATGCTTCTTGTCAAAGGCAATAGAGAGGGACTCAATCTCCTGGCATAGGAGAATGGGACACATCAATCCTAGAAAGATGAATCACTTTATTCAGAATGATCTAGTGAATGGTGTAAATGTTAAGAACATTTAGCTTCCAGACTTCTGCATAACTTGCAAGAAAGATAAACAGACCAAGAAGGCTCATAAGGCAAAGAAAGTTAACTCTATAGATATGCCTCTCAAGTTTCTACACATGGATCTGTTTGGTCCCGTTAGCACTAAAAGTATTGTTGGTGATTTATACTGCTATGTAGTAATAGATGATAACTTAAGATTCTCTTCGGTGATGTTTCTGAAAGCCAAATCAAGAACTTTTGAATCATTCAAACATCTGGTAACTACATTAGAATCACTCTATAAGCTGAAAGTTAGACAGATTCGATCAGACAATGACACTGAGTTCAAGAACCAGTGGATGGAGGCTTATGGTAAATAAAAGGGATTGTACATCAATTTACATCCGCCTACACACCACAGATGAATGGAGTTGCTCAGTGAAAGAATCGGAGCTTGATAGAGACATCAAGAACGATGCTAGCCGACTCGAAACTGCCTATCCAATTTTGGAATGAGGCAGTGGCCAATGCATGCTACACCCTCAATCAAGTGTTGGTTGTCAAGCAACATGGAAAAAAATGTTATGAGTGGCTCCATCGATGTAAACCTAACCTGGAGTATCTCGAACCATTTGGTGCACCATGTACGCTGCTGAAGAAAACTCAGTCTGGGAAGTTCAGTGAGAAGGCTGAAGAAGGGATCTTTCTTGGATACAATATACCAAACACGAGAGTTTATAATAACTCAAAAGGTCAGGTAGAAGTGTAGTGTAACATGAATGTTCAAAGATACACCAACCCTCCAACTGGGAAAGGACCCTCATTCTTCTTCGACTATGATGGATTCTTTAAGTCCTTCAACATTCTCCCTCCCTTCCGGATGATGAGTTAATGACCAGAATGATGTATGATGTCCTAGACACACAACCACTAGACTCGACAACATCAAGTGAATATTCTAATCTTTTAGGAGGAGCACTTGATGTAAGCGATTCCTCCTCGGATGATGAAGAATTGGAGACTGAACAAGTGAACCAGGAGGAACAGGTTCCTACCAATGAAAGTACACAAGCATCAAATCCTGATGCTTTTGACATTTGGGAACCTCATACTCCAACAACTATAGATCCTGAACCTACGTTTAACAATCTGGATACCAAGGTGGCTATTCCAACAACTCCCGGATCTTGGCTAAATGTTTATCATCCCTTGGATGATGTCATTCTGGATGTTAGATCGGGAGTACAGACAAGAAATCAGCTATACACAACTGATTATGCCTCGGTAATGGAAAAGGGATACCTTCACGATAGAGCATATTGATATTTTGTGTCTCAATTTGAGCCAATATACGTTAGTGAAGCGTTAAATGATGAGGCATGGGTTAGTGCCATGCAAGAAGAAATCCTACAATTCAAGAAGCTAGGAGTATGGACACTGGTGGATAGACTAAAAGGTGCTAGGTAATTGGCACTAAATAGGTCTTGAAGTGCAAGAAAGATGACCATGGGGTCATAATCAGTAACAAGGTTCGACTTGTGGTTCAAGGTTGTAGACAAGTCAAAGGAATTCATTACAATGAAATGTTTGCCCCTGTGGCTAGAATGGAAGCAATACGTATATTTCTAGCTTATGCATCCTACATGAAGATCAAAGTCTATAAACTAGATATCAAGAGTGCGTTCCTTCATTGTGAAATCCGTGAGACAGTGTATCTCAGTCAACCCGAAGGATTTGAGGATCCTTATCATCGGGACAGAGTTTACAAGCTGGATAAGACTCTCTACGGGCTCCATCAAGCCCTAAGAGCATGGTATGAGAAACTCTCAACTCACCTGGTGAAACACGGTTTTCGCAGAGGAGTCATTGACTGTACACTGTTCATCAAAGAAAAAGATGATGACTTACTGTTGGTACAGATTTATGTTGATGACATAATCTTTGGTTCTAAGAATGAAGAATTATGTAAAGAATTTGAATCTGTAATGAAAGCAGAGTTCGAGATGAGTGCAATTGGGAGATGAAGTTCTTCCTAGGATTACAGGTGGATCAGACACCAAAAGGAATCTTCTTGCATCAGACTAAATATGTAGGGGACATCCTCTGTCGGTTTGACATGGAGAATGCTTCAGCTGCTGGAACTCCACTTGCCACGAACCATGATGTGGCACCCGACAAAAATAGTGATCTGGTTGATGCAACAATGTACACAGGAATGATCGGATCTCTCATGTAACTCACAGCCTCAGGACCTGATATTTTGTACGCGACGTGTCTTTGTTCCAAATATTAGGCGAAACCAAAAATCAACCATCTCATAGGTGTCAAAAGGATTTTTCGTTATCTGAAGGGTACTCTAACACTCGGGTTGTGGTATCCTCATGACGATGACTTTGAGCTTACAACATATAGTGACTCGGATTATGGCCGTTGCAAAATGAATTACAAGTCAACATCAGCAGGATGTCAATTCTTTGGTAGACGGTTAGTCACCAGGCAGTGTAAGAAGCAAACCTCCGTTGCTCTATCAACATGTGAAGCTGAATACGTTGCTGCTGCAAGTTGATGTTCATAAATCATCTGGATTCAATAACAAATGCGCGACTACGGTTTGCAATTTTCTAACACTCCTATCTTTGTTGATAATTCTTCTGCTATAGCCATAATAAAAAATCCGGTCCAACGTTCTAAAACTAAACATATCAGTATTAAATATCACTTTATACGTGACTGTTTTGAAAAGAACTTAATCAATGTGGTTAAAATTAATACAGATTTTCAACGCGCCGACCTCTACACAAAAGCATTTGATAAACCGAGGTTTTTATATCTATTAGAGGTCAATTGTGTGAAAAAGAAATGTAAAGTGATTCCAGAAGACGAAAGTTCGTAGTCCGACTAGTATAGTTTCTTTTCTTTTCTTTTATTTTACTTATTTATTTGTCTATTAAAAATCCAAAAACACAAAAGTATTTTTGGTTTTAGAATTTTATGGGGAGAATAGGTTAAATTAGTATTAAATTCTTATTAAAAAACAAAAAAACGAGGGAGGAGGACAACTTAGCTAAAAGAAATGAAATCAAATTTGTGATTCTGATTCAACATTTATGGAAAATGATAGTACATAGGAAACAGATTGTTTGAGATTTTAAAAGGTTTTAAATGATTAATATGCAAAATTCAAAGTATAAGTTTGAGAAGTCTAAGAAAAATAAAAGGAAAAATGATAGTAAAACTAGTATGCTACTAAGGTAACATAGAGAAAGTAGACCTAGAGGTTGCTAGTTTATTATATGATGTGTTGGTTGATTCAACACAATAGATGAGTAGACCTCATTGGTGGTTTCAAATTCAAACTAAGTTATTCAACTTGCTATGGGTTCTCATCTTATCTCTAGTTAACACAATCAACACAGTTACAATAAGGGGTGAAGAGCAAAATAAACGCCACAAATGTGTGCGGACAACCATAAAAATGAGCAATGCACATGGAAAAATGCTAAATGCAATCAAGCTAATAACTTATGTTGTTGGTGCATTATGTGCAAAAAGAAACTAAATACTCTAACAAGAAGATAGGTTGTGCGCCTCTCTACTGTGCGGTGGCACTGACCTGAGGATAAGTATAACCTAAATATTTTAGAATTCATTGTAGTTTGCGCCTCTCTGTTGTGCGATGGCACTAACCTGAGGGTTGGCATCTATTTGAAAGCTCTTAGAATAGTTTCTTCTTTTATATACCCATAGACTGCTCAAAAATCTCCTGAGGAACGTTGATTACCATATAAGCGTGGGATCCACAAATACGTGTAGAAATAATTAATGTAACACCTGGTTATTTTAAAGTCAAGGAAAGAATGAATAAAGTGAAAGAAAAGAAGGAAAATAAATAAAACCCAAGTCTAGGGGTAAAAAGTGTCCAAAAGGACAAAATGTTTGAAAAGTTGGTGATAAAGGTGGCATGGCCGCCTATCACCCTTTCTACACACAAAACTTTTGGATTTTTAGAGAGAGAGAGAGAGTAGCTGAGAGCAGCAAATTCTTGGTTTTGAAGAAGAATAAGAAGAAAGAATTTGAATTCAAGGTGAGAATTCATGCTTTTATGATGTTCTTAACCGGTTATGTCCTCAGGTTTATGCTTATGTGTATTTGTATGTGTTCGAGCATGTTTTTAGTGGGTTTCTAAGCGGTTGAATTCAATTTGCAAACGAGTTTAGAGGAAGCCATACTCAAAAGCTACAAAGGTGAGTTCTAGGACCCCTCTTTTACTGGTTTTTAACTGATTTTGGGGCTAGAAATGCATGAATGTATGTTTTTATTAAACTGGGTTTCACACCCGTATGCTTGAATGTGTGTATGATGATGTTATGATGTGATGTGTGACTATGTTCATGCTTGATGAGGTATGATTATGTTTCTAAGGCTTAGAGGGTAAGATTTAAGCTTAGAACATGATGAATGGTGCATGGAAATCGAATATGATGTTTTAGACCCACTTGATAAGTTTTTAAATCTGCCTAAGTGTTGGGAAGTAAATGCGGATGGAAAGGGTTAATGCGGATGAACATTAACCAATGGGCAAGTCAATGCGGATGATGACAAATGCGGATGAAGTCAATGCGGATGAACATTGACTAAGTGCATGAAATGCGGATGGGCATTTGACTAAGTTCGGGAAATACGGATGAGTAAGTCCAATCCAGATGACAAATGCGGATGAAGTCAATGCGGATGAGCATTTGACTAAGTTTGGGAAATGCGGATGAGTAAGTCCAATGCGGATAACAAATGCGGATGAAGTCAATGCGGATGAACATTTGACTAAGTCTGGGAAATGTGGATGAGTAAGTCCAATGCGGATGACAAATGCGGATGAAGTCAATGCGGACGAGCATTTGACTAAGTCTGGGAAATGCGAATGAGTAAGTCCAATGCGGATGACAAATACGGATGAACTATAGCAAATGCAGATGAAGTAAATCAAATACGGATGAACAATAAGGCAAATGCAGATGAACTATAGGAAATGCGGATGAACTATAGCAAATGTGGATGAACTATAGGAAATGTGGATGAACTATAGGAAATGTGGATGAACACTTAGAAAAATTCTGACTTTTTGGGAAAAAGAGGTGATATAGGCTTTGACCTAGGAGATTCTCGGGGGTTATGAAAGTTGTCTTTTTGGGTCATAGATGGTATGATGGGCATGTAATGATATGTGCTTGATGTTTATGATGATGATGATGATGATGTTGCATGGTTATACATGATGTATGTTATGTATGTATGATGCCCTACATGATGATGTATGAATGATATGTTTATGTTCCTTATGATGATGTATGTTTATCTTTCCCATTACTTTACGTGTTATGATAATGAATGAACGAAGTATTATGTAACGTAAAGTGAAA
>BJCM01021848.1:0-43274 GCA_018326385.1 Flaveria bidentis
AATGGCATGAAAAAGAAAAGTGATGTGATTCCAGAAGACGAGAGTTCATAGTCCGACTAGTGTAGTTAATTTTCTTTTATTATATTCTATTTTCTTTTATTTAATATTTTGTCTATTAAAATCCAAAAACACAAAAACATTTTCGGTTTTAGAATTTTAGGGGATAATAGGTTAATTTAGCATTAACTTCGTTCAGTATTTAATTACTTAAAAAATGAGGGAGGAAGACAGCTTAGCTAAAAGAAATGAAATCAAATTTGTGATTCTGATTTAACAGTTATGGAAAATGATAGTACATAGGGAACAAATTGTTTGGGACTTTAAAAGATTTTAAAATGATAAAGATAAAAAAATTCAAAATTTAAGTCTGAGAAGTCTTTGCAAAATTAAAGGAAAAATGATAGTAAAACTAGTATGCTACTAAGGTAACATAGAGAAAGTAGACCAAGAGGTTGCTAGTTTATTATATGATGTGTCGGTAGATTCAACACAATATATGAGTAGACCTCATTGGTGGTTTAAAATTCAAACTAAGTTGTTCAACCTGAGGATAAGCATAACCTAAATATTCTAGAATTCATTGTTGTTTGAGCCTCTCTGCTATGGGATGACACTGACCTGAGGGTTGGCATCTCTTTGAAAGCTCTTAGAATAGCTTCTTTTTGAAATATACCCGTAGACCGCTCAAAAATCTCCTGAGAAATGTTGATTACCATATAAGCGTGAGATCCACAAATACTCGTTGAAATAATTAAACCTTATCTCATTACCAATGTGTGTTAAAAATCTATGTATGGATTTAAGAGGACAAGTATACTGACAATCATCGTGAGCTTTCTTGAAAGTCAAAATCATTGTGTGCATCCTATAGGTCTAGTATGATTTCTTAAAACTTCTATTGACTCTCGTGTGTTTATGATGTTCTTGACTTGTTTCATCCTCGGTTGTGTGCTTATGTATGTTGTGTGTGTTCGGTTGTGTGTTTTTAGTGGGTTTCTAGGTGAGAACATGTAGCAATCGGGCTTTGAAGGAAGTCTTACCCGAAGAGCTGCAAAGGTGAGTTCTAAGACCCCTTTTTTACATGTTTTAGCTGATTTTGGGGCTGAAAATGCATGTATGAACATTTATAAAACTAGGGTTTCATACCCGTATGTATGAATTTGTGTACGTTGAGGGTATGGTGTGATTTTGGACTATGTTCATGCTTGATGATGTTATGGTTATGTTTCAAAGGCTTAGAATGCATGATTTAAGCTTAGAACATGATAGATGGTGTTTGGGGACCGAATTATGATGTTAAGTGTGCCCTAGGCTGCTCATGCGCCCAAACAGTAGCTCATATGCCTAAGTTTTAGAATAACTGCTTAAGTGTGACAAATGCGGATGAGCATTGACAAATGCGGATGAGCATTGACAAATGCGGATGAGCATTGACAAATGCAGATGAGAAAGTCAATGCAGATGAGTAAGTCAATGCATATGAGAAAGTCAATGCAGATGAGAAAGTCAATACGGATGAGAAAGTCAATAAGGATGAGTAAGTCAATGCGGATGAGAAAGTCAATGCGAATGAGAAAGTCAATGTGGATGAGAAAGTCAATGCGGATGAGTAAGTCAATGCGGATGAGTAAGGAAATGCGGATGAGTAAGTTAATGCGAATGAGTAAGGAAATGCAGATGAGTAAGGAAATGCGGATGAGTATGGAAATGTGGATGAGTAAGGAGATGCGGAGGAGTAAGGAAATGCGGATGAGTAAGGAAATGCGGATGAGTAAGGAAATGTGGATGAGTAAAAAGGAAATGCGGATGAACACTTAGAATATTTTCTAACTTTTTGGGGAAAAAGTGAAATGTAGGCTTTGACTTGGGAGGTTCCCGGGGGTTCATGTAAACTGACTTTTGAGGCCATAGATGATGTGATGGGCATTGTATGATGATATGATGTATGATTGATGCTTATGCATGATGCTATGTATGATGTATGTTATGTATGTATGATGCTCTATATGATGATGTTGACTGTGTATGTTGATGTTCCTTACATTGTATGTTTATTTTCCCATGGATTTACGTTGAATGTTAATGAATGAAATAAAAGTATTATGTAATGTAAAGTGGAAGATAATGAAAAGAGGAACATAATGAAAGAATGCATGCATTAATGAATGAAGGAAAGTAAAGTAAGTCTTGCAAGCCATGTATGTGGAAACACACCCAATGAATGGTGTTAGTTCAATAGTGTGTGGGTTAGCTACCCTAGAAGGATGCACACCGGGGTCTTTCTTTGTGATTGACCATTTGTATAGAACCTTTGTCGCTTACCCTAGATACTATGGCCAGGTTGTTGTGCGCTATGACGGGGGGTCTATGATAGACCTCGGGCCAGTATCCGCTTTATGCATGACGGTGGGTATAACACATGACAGTGGTACAACTGAATTTACCCTAGGTACTGTGGCCAGACTGCTGTGCGCCATGACAAGGGGTCTATGATAGACCCCGGCCCAGTATCCGCTTTATGCATGACGGTGGGGTAAAGTTCATTCTTTTTGATGGAATGAAAAAAAGTAATGATGAACTTATGAATGAAAGTAAGAAAGCATGAATGAACGGAAGTTAATGAATGAATGATGAATATAATAACTATTTTCTATGTGTAAGTACGATATGTGATCACATTCCAAAACCTAGTATGATTTGAAGAAAGTAAAGAATGTTTTAAACGAAAGATAAAGTATGTTTTACTTAAAACTAGAACTCATTCAGCAACGCTGACTTTTTATGCATTTTTCCAGTTGGCATGTGAGCATTGCTGAGGATGGCTCGGGGCAACTACTTGGTATTTTGGATGGCATTCTTTTGTTAATGTTTTTTCATTGTAATGCGAACAAAAGAAGTTGTGTAACAAATGTTGTATTATTTTGAAAAAGCATTTATAATGAAAATGTTGTTTTTAATGTTTCCGCTGCAACGTTTATTTCAAGTTAATGTAATTATATGTTTTGTAAGCAATGATTGGCCAACTGTAAGCTTCCCGGGACGGGGCCTTACAACTTATTACATATGGATCTCTTTGGTCCCACAAGTCTAGGAAGGACCTCTTATTGTTTGGTGATCACAGATAACTTTACAAGATTCACTTGGGTCTTCTTTCTTAGAACTAAGGATGAGACCCTTGAGATTTTGAAGAATTTCATCTTAAAGATTGAGAATCATTGTGATCACAAGGTCAAAACCATAAGATGTGATCAAGGAACTAAATTCAAGAACCAAATCGTTGATACATTTGGTGATGAAAAAGGTATTACAAGACAATATAGTGCTCCCAGGACTCTTTAGCAAAATGGTGTTGCTGAGAGGAGGAACATGACACTTATTGAAACTGCAAGAACTATGTTGTCTGACTCTAAACGGCCTATCAGCTTCTGGGTAGAGGCAGTTAATACTGCTTGCTATGTGGAGAATAGAGTTTTAATAGTTATGACACATGGTAAGACTCCTTATGAACTTTGGCACAAGAGGAAACCTTTCATTGGTTTTCTCAGGTCATTTGGATGTCCTTGCACCATCTTGAATAATGATCAAATTTACAAGTTTGATGAGAAATCAAATGATGGACATTTTATTGGATACTCTTCCCAAGCCAAGGCTTATAGACTATACAATCTTAGAACTAGAATAGTTGTGGAGTTATCCAATATGACTTTCAATGAGCACACCCCCGGTGTGAATGGTTCTGGTTGTGATTGGCTATTTTATCTTGATTTATTTACCGACTGTTTTAACAAATCTTGTGAGTATGTTTTAGGGTCCACATATTTACTACCTACAGGTGATCCTGATCCAAGAATTGAGCTAAGAAGACCTTCAAGCTACACAACTTTAGCCACAGTTGTAACTAATCTTGTAAATAGAGTACCTATCAGCACAACAATGACAAATTCAGCTGATATCTCTTAGGTGCCTTCAAATTCTAAGTTAGAGGCACAAAACTCAGATGAAGGAGCTTCAAATGTAGGAGAAAATGGTGGTGGTGACAATGATCAGGAATTTCTGGATGCTGATAACCACTTTATTGAAGAAAACATCAATGATGTCACACACTCATTGGATCAAGTTTCTCTTGATAAGTGTGCTGATGTGGTGTGAGAAACCTCAATGTTAGATCTAAATTTCTCTAATTTAGATTTCTTTAAGAAACTTGCTATGATCCCTTTGCCAAGGATCCACAAGTCTCATCCTACTACAAAAATCATTGGAGATGTTAACTTAGGGGTAAAAATAAGAGGACAAACCCATGATGCAAATATATGTCTTCACTCTTGTTTCTTATCCTAGATAGAGCCTATGAAAATTGACGAGGCTTTAAAGGATGGAAGTTGGATTGAAGCTATACATGAGGAGCTGCTTCAATTCAAAAGGCAAAAGGTTTGTAACCTATATCCTCTTCCTTAAGGGAAGACTACTATCAGAACCAAATGAGTGTTTAGGAATAAGAAGGATGATAGAGGACTTGTCATAAAAAACAAGGCTAGACTAGTTGTTCAAGGATACACACAAGAAGAAGGAATTGACTATATAGATGTCTTTGCTCCTGTTGCAAGACTTGAAGCTGTTAGGATATTCTTAGCTTTTGCTACATCCAAGAATTTCAAGGTCTACTAACTTGATGTCAAGTGTGCTTTTCTTTATGGGGTGATTGATGAAGAGGTGTATGTCAAACAACCACCTGGCTTTGCAGATCCTAATAATCCTGATTACGTCTGCAGGATTTATAAAGCTCTTTATGGGCTGCACCAAGAACCAAGGAAGTGGTATGAGACTCTATCTCAGTATCTCTGTCAGCAAGTTACAAAAGGGGTACTATAGATGGAACTCTCTTCATTAAAGGAATAGGGAATGACTTAATGCTGGTTCAAGTATATGTATATGACATTATCTTTAGATCAACTAATCCAAATCTTTACAAAGACTTTAAGAAGCTGATGAAGGATAGATTTGAAATGAATGCCATAGGGGAACTCAATTTCTTTCTAGGAATTCAAGTGAAGCAATTTGAAGATGTCATCTTCATAAGTCAGTCCAAGTCTGTTCAGGATATACTTAAAAGATTCAACATGACTGATTGTAAGGTTGCTAAGACACCTGTAGCAAGAAACCACTACCTTGGACCTAATCTTGAGGGAGAGTGTGTGGATGAACATCTTTACAAGTCTATGATTGGGTCTTTTATGTACCTCACAACTAGCATGAATGATATCATGTTTGCCACATGTATTTTTGCAAGATATCAAGCCAAACCCAAGATGTCACACCTAATCACTGTTAAGAGAATTTTAAGATATCTCAAAGGTGCCTTAACTCTCGGCCTTTGGTATTCAAAGAATTCTAACTTCAATCTGTATGCCTATACAAATAGTGACTATGGTGGCTGTAATATTACTACAAAGTCTACATCAAAGGGATGGCAGTTCCTTGGTGGAAGGATATCTTATGGCATTGCAAGAAGCACTCTTGTGTCTCTTTATCAATTGATGAAGCTGAATACATTATTGTCGCAAGCTGTTGTGCTCAAGTGCTTTGGATTCATAACAGATGCTAGATTATGAATTCAACTTCAAGGAGACTCCTATCCACATAGACAATAATAGTTCTATCTCTATCACAGAGAATGATGTGTAGCACTCAAGGACAAAACACATCAATATCAGGTATCATTTGATTAGAGATAACTTTGAAAAAGTATTAATCAAACTAGTCAAAGTTAACACAAATGAACCATATGTTGTTCTATTTACCAAAGCTTTTGATGAGTAGAGATTTAAATGTCTTGTTTCAGCTATTGAGATGATTAACTTTGAGTAGATTTTCGTAAAACTTAGTCATATTATTTCTAAAATCAGTATGTCCTAAGTTGTCTATTTTTATCACCTTCATAAGCCCTTATTTACTATGGAAGAAAAATCTTAAAAAAAAATTCCTTAGATTTTTGCAAATTTTGATCTTTAATTCTTCGGAAGATATGTAATTACCTTCGGAAGAAATTTAAGTCTTCAAAACAAATAACTACTTATGAAAAATTACTTTCAAAAGAAATTTCCAAAATATCTTTTGAAGCTTAAATTTATTCTTAAATACTTGTATGTTTTAAAGAACAATTTTCTTCTGAAAGCAATTAACTCTCAGAAGTTTTATTAAAACTTCCGAGTTTTAATCTCTTCCGAAGCAAAGTTTTCAAAACTCTTTAGAATACATTCTGAAGCCACTTTGGCTTCGGAAGCTTTTCATCAAAACTTCTGAAGTAAAACTACCTTCGGAAGATTTTAGACATCCAAGAAAACTAACTTTTAGGCAAAAGAAAATTGATTTTTCAAAGGTGGGACCGACATCCAGATTTCAAAGTTTATCTTCTTTCTAACTTTCTCTAAGTTCCATTTCATATATATACTCAACGCACCCCCCCTGTTTCTGTAAGGCCCCGTTCCTGGGATACTCACTGTTGGACAATCATTGCATAAAAAAGAATAAAACATATATTAACATTTACTAGAAACATTGCAACAAAAATTCTTGGTTAACCATTTCATATATTAATAACTGCTTTTGCAAGACAATACAATATTTTTAACTGTTACAAAATCTCTTTGTTTGAATTACATCATAAAAACGTCATTGATTATACAAAATAGATGCCATCCAAAAATCATCAAGTAGCTGGCCCATGCCATTCTCAGCAACCATTACCTGCCAACCGGAAAATACATAAAATTCAGCATTGTTGAGTGTGTTTAGTTTTTTAATTAAAATACTTTACATTCGTTTAAAACCTTTCTTTACTTTTACACATGATCATACATCATATGTACATACAGATAATCTTATTATTATCTTTCATCATCGTTCATCATCATACGTCATTCGTTATGGTTCATCATCTTTCATCACTATCTTTCACTTTCATCTGGACCAATGCCATGTGCTATACCCCCGTGTCATGCATAAGGCTGGTACTGGGCCGAAGTCTATAAATAGGCTTCCATCGTCATGCAAAAGTGTTGGCACCAGTACCGAGGCAAGCAACAAGGGTCAGATATATTTAGTCAATCATAAGGATTAGACCCTAGTGTACATCCTCATGGGTTAGCTAAACCGCACAAAGTTGAGCTAACAACCCTCCAATGAGTTATGAACCATCTTTCATTTGCTTGCAAGACTTTACATTCATTCTTTATGTTACACTTTTCACTATCTTATTTCTTTCACTTTGTTAAGACAATACTTTAGATTCATTATATTAACCACACCACGTAAAGCTACATAATAATACGTAATAAGGAACATAAAAAAACACAACATACCAAGTACAATCTATCATAAAAACATAACCGACCCTTTGCGGGCGGCAGCCCGTGGTAGCGGGGTCCTAAGGGCAGCAATCCCTAGTGGGGTCCAAGGGGAAACGCTCTTGGCTAGGGCCAGGCTGTCAGGTCAGCACGATTTTGTTTTATTTTAAAAAATTTATATAGCACATTTTCTTATAGAGAAATCGATCTTCTTGCGAAAACCTCTTAAAATCTTTGTCATTTAAAAACGTATAGTAGTATGCATATTAACCCCAAACATGGAAAAACTTATAAATAAGGGGATCTAGAACCGACCTGGAGGTAGTGCGTAGCTTCTCAACTAAGCTTTCTAAGCAAGGGTCACATTACACAACCAACAGATAAGTTAACACTCAAAGGGGTAAATTCCTACCTAATTTTGCTGCCAGATCAACAGATTCGCTGCTAGTTTTGCCCAACTTTCATTGGAATGCTAATTATGTGAAACTATCTATGAGACTATAGTTTCGCATAAAGTATTCATAGTTTCGCTAGACGGCTACACAATTTCGCTAGACGAGCATGCAATTTCCCAGAACGGATTGAAATTACGAACCAACCCATTTTTGACCCAAAACTTCAACCTTTTACATCCAAATCCTTGGTTTATCATCCAAGAAGCTATATCTAAGCTTTTTACATGTTTTCTTACACAAAAACATGAGTTTTGGATGATTCTTTGCCACTTTTAAAACCCCCAAACCCTATCTAAAGAGACGATTAGATGATGTTTCTTACCTGGATTCGTGGTATTTCCTTATTGTTTTGATGTCCACAAACAACCATCTTCAATCTCTTGATCAATCGAGCCTTGGATCTTCACCTCCTCTCTACTTTCTCTTTCTACACTCTCTAGAAGTTGGGTGTTGAGTTGCAAATGAGAGTGGCTCTAGCTGATTTGTTTATATATACCGGATGTTCCCAGGACCTTAAACTCGTCTAACTCATAACCCGTAAGTTTAACTCGGTCCATAATCTACTTCCCTCTTGTTTTAATCAAATAATCTCGTCTAAGCCCATTATTATTAATTGGCTTGTTTTGACTTTATTTCGGGCGTTACACTTTCACTCTCCTCTTTCTCTGTACTTTTGCAAAACCTAAATTCACCCAAAAACCAAATTTGTTCTTCGTCTTCTTCATCCTTAAGCTTTCTCAAATGGCCAACCAAAACCGCGGAAACGACCGTGATTTCTTCATGCAACTTCACATGCAACATGTTCAGGTTGATTTGTTGAACTTTGAGAAAGATTCTAGTTTCTCAGAGGTTTCCCATTTTCTGGATCTGTTAAACTACTTCACCTCCTAAACCATTGATCCTATTCTCTATGAGGATCATCTGCTTGAGTTCTGGAAGACTTGTCAAGAGGTCATCCTAGACGAGGAGAAGGCACTGTCTTTTATAGTATAGGGGAGAACAATCTTCATCACTCCAGCCATCATCAACAATCATCATTAGCTGGATGATGTGGAAGGTGAATTGTTCTTCCTAAAGGAAGCTGTCAACCACTCCTTTTAGCAGATGGGCTATGAAGGAGATTTCTCTATAAAGACCTTCAGGAAAGGGAAGGTCTCATCCCAATGGAAGTACCTGCTTCATGTGGTCATCCATAGCTTGTCCAACAAGCATGGGGGTGGTACTAGATTCCTGAGGATCTCTCCTTCATAGTTCATGGATAGGTTCAAGGGGTCAAGTTCGGGTACTCTCAATTTGTCTATACAAATTTACTTGCAAACTTGGACTCACTAGAGTATTACCTGTTTCCTAGATATGTTCAATACATTCTTAACTGTGAACTGGGCTCAGAGTTGAGGGAAACAGGTAATATTCTTAAATTGGGACAAATGAAGCCTGACATCTTTAAAATCATGAAGAAACCAATTGTTGGCTTATCTGGGGTAGAAACAATTCCCCAAAATGTTAGAGCTCATTGCTTAACGTGACAACCTAGTAACACAAGCTAGTGTTTAACCCACACCTTCTACCTCTCAAACACCCAAATAGCCTCAAATCACCCTCACCATCTAAAGAAAATCCAAACAAACCATTGCATTAGCTATTCAGCTTGTGCATGCCCCCATATCACTACCCTTACAGGAGGAAATGGACACTGGAGCTTCCACTTTTCCAGAGGAGCAACCACTCCCATCTCATCAAGAATCAATGATGAGGTTCCTTACTTCTGCAAGTGATTACATAATTAAGATCTCAACCATGGAGCTCAACCCATTCACACTTCACTTAAAGCTGTCAGTGAGCAGGGAAATCCAACAACCAAGAACATGATGCTGGTGGTGAGAGTATGGACTTTGATCCAGTTCTCTTATCCTCCAATGATTCTATTGATGAAGATAGCGGGAATTTGAGACTAAAGGTGCAAAAACTATCACAAACATGCACCTATCTAGTCTCTAAGGTTAGTCATTTGAAATCTAAGGTGACTTCCTTACAAAATAGGGTCAATGATCAGCAACTTTAGATATCTTATCTCAGGGAACAACTAGCTGGGAGACCTTTAAGGAGAGCTCATCCAAGAACACAAGAACCTGTGGATGTGATTGACCTAATTCCTAGCTCACCTATGCAAGAGGGTGATGCTACCAAAAAGGGGGAGAAAGTCATAGGAATCATAGAACCTGGGAGTTCTCCATGACATTAAGGACTCACCATCCTCACTTGCAATTGTCCATACTTAGCAACTTCCTTAAGTTCACATTGATGTGGGCTTTCTAGACTCTCACATTCAGAGTCTTTTTAAAGAAATTATTCCAAGGGTTATGTCATCTCCACCCCAAGGAACTTCAAACAACATAATTGGATGGAGGTATGATGTTGACATAAGAGCCCTCATTCTTCAAAGAGTTCAAGGGCATCAAGAAGTCTTCAACTTTCAGACCTTGAACTATTATGAAGGTCTTGACCTAATCAACATGCCACTTGTCAATCCAAGCCAATCTATGCAAGCTGGTAGGCTGGCTTAAAAGATTCAAGACATGATTACTGAAGTGTTCAGCCAAAGAAGGAGACAAAGGAAATTAGGTAATGTCATGGGCCAACTAGATGTTGAGGTAAACCCGGAGATTAGCTTCAAAGGGAAAACCTTAACTGAAGGCACAGTGATAGAGCCTGAGAGCCCTGTCACACCTATAACTACTTCAACAATTCATTCCCTTAGTGAGACACTTGCATGTGAAGGTGTATCACAACCTCTCTTTGGCTAGAGCATGGATGCTACTCCAAGCAATAAAGGCCAAAGCTCTCTCCACCCTGATTCACAAAGGATTGTGAGTGATAAAAGGAAAAGGAATTTGACTCCTGAGGAGATTGAGGAGTAGGAGAGAGTATGGAAGAGGAAGCTAAGAGGAGATAGTTCCATTGGGTCTTCAGGATTCATTTAAGCTGCAATTAGGGCTGCCCCAAGACCAAATACTCAAAATGATGAGTTAAGGGTAGTCAGGATTACTTACTTACAGACCGGGAACTATGATATTGATCAAATCATCTTTCTCCACTTAGAGGAACTAATTGAACTGGCAGATATGGAAATGTCTAGAGAGAGGAAGGAAGCAGAAGATGCAAGGTTGCTCCATCAGATTAAAGAAGAAAAAAGATAGAAGAGACTCTAGAAACATGTTCCTACTCTCTCTTCAGTTTAAGGAAGCTCTATGCAAGAAACTATGGCTACACAAGAACCCTAGGTAGTTAAAGAAACTAACAGACTAAACATGATCAACTACCTAAGTGCCACATGTCTCTACTAGGCAGCTGCACTTCTTCCCTTGACCTTTGAGTACATTGAGTTTGAGTATCTCAAATAACTTGAACTTCAAGTACTTAAAGAACAAAAGGCTATGACTGGGTTAGTGAGATTGAAATTCTCACTTAGGATCGAATATGGTAATGAAGTCAAGATTGAATGGCGGAAACAAACAATCAATAAACCTTTAGTGCAAGAATATACCCATAAATGCTTTTGTATATATTGATGAAGGTGATTGATTACAGTAAATGCTAATGTTTTTGCAAGAACCGTAATAATGCACCTAGAGAATAAAAGACAAAAAATATTCTAATTGTCTATCAACCGTGACCTCATGTACGAGGTTTTCTATTCTATTTACAGGTAGACAAGACGCCTTTTACAAAATGACTAAACCACCCCTGACCTATTACATCAGAACTAGTCTAAGTCTTGATCCATATTACATCTTGTTCATCCGTATTGGCAAATGTGGATGAGTTGACTTGATCAGCATTTCTTTACTTGATCTTCCACATTAGTATGTTGGTCATCCGCATTTGTTAATGCGGATGAACAGATACTTCTGCGCATTTGTCTGGTCATCCGCATTGGCAAATGCGGATTAACAAAATCTTGTCAGCATTTCTTCTAAGCTATCCGCATTTGTTAATGCGGAAGACCAAATACTTGTCCATATTTGTTATATGACTTCCACATTTACAAATGCGGTAATCCATACTTGGTTTTTCTTCTATGCAGGATCTTCATCCGCATTACTTCTTGGACTTGTGGGAATCCAGCAGAGCAACCATCAACTTACCTATTGAATTGCCATGTATAATCCTTTCAGGGTCCAACAATACTCCCCTAAGGATTATACAGCCTATGTTCTTCAATGTTTGGGTAGTGATTGAGGTTGTGATGATTTTGCTGGGTCTTGTGATGGTGTAAAAGGTGCTGCTTGAGCTAGATTCAAAATTGCCTTTATCATGTTGACAAAGTCTTGAGCTTCTTGCATCTTTTCCTTGCTTAGTACATGGATCTTCATTTTGCTCATATTGTGAATGGCTTCTAGTGGTAGTTCTTTAAGTGACACTGGTTCCCAAAAAGACACTGTAGATAGCCCATCCCTGTGAATTAAAAGAGCACCATCTATATCAACTTCTAGTTTGACAATGTTGCCCAACTGTAGAGGTGTCTTCTTCTTCTTTCTTTTCTCCCTCTTGGCACTGATCTGATCATATGCCATCTTTAATATTTTGATGCACTTTAGAAAGAAATGCATATCTTCTTCACCCAATTTGTTTGATATCTCTCAGAAGTTCCTTGTGTATATGTAGTGAATATAGGATTGATCCAACAGTCTCACTTCATACCCACTAAATAGTATGATTTTTGTACCTTCTTTACCTCCCCACTTCCTCTCAATCACCAATTCATAGGTCTTCTCATCATAATAAACATTTGAGATTGGTATTGAGGAATAAGTGCCAGACACCATTTTCTTTTCAATGATACCGTAGGTTTCACTTTTAGTTCTAGAAACATTACTTCTTTTGTTGGTTTTGTCTGTTTCATCTCTAGAGGGTTCTTGAATGATTTGTCTTTTCTCAAGCATATGGCTTTCAATGAATTAAAGTTGTTGGTTCTCTTGAACATATTAAGTATACCTTCAAATTCATACCCTCTGAACATGGCATTATGGTTGATCAGTTACAGATTAGCTAGTTCTTTCAGGTCATGAATCTCAAGGGCATTTACTAGTGCAAAGTACTCAGTAAAAAATTGCACCAGCCCTTAGATTCTTTTAACCATGAACATATTCCATGAACTATCATACTTCCAGGCAATGATTTTCTTGTCAATTTTGCCTTTTGGAGTAGATACACCTCTAATCATCTCAACAGTGGTTAACTCTTCTTGAAGTTTCAATTGGGAGGGTTCAACAAACCACTCTGGATATTTATGAAGAACAGGTGCCAGATAGTCTTGATCTTTATGTGTAAGTTGCATGTCTTGTGCAGAGACTCCTGATCTTGGCTTTTGGTTGAGGATTTCTTCTTCTAACCTATTTAGCCTTTCTTTCTTTTCATTAATTAATATGAGTGTTGCAGCTCCCAGTGAGTTAGTTTTCATGTTTCCCAATTTCCTTTTAGTGAAGCCTTGACTGGTGAGGTAATCCTTCATTTCCCTATCAGTCATTTTATAGGGATCAGGATGTAGAGGTTTAAGAGTTGAAGTTTGCTTCTTCATGACAGACAACTTTGACTTGTGAAATTTGGGTGCAATAGACTACTCATAATCTGTTTCAATCATGGGGTCCAATAGTTTGTTGACTTTCTCTTCTTCAGGTTTTATTCCCTCATATGTCATGCTAAATACTTCATCAGCATCATACCCATGATTGATTAAGAACATGGCTTTTATCATACGGTCATCTGTTTGTGCCTATACCACCATTTCATCCACAAAATTTTCTTTTTGGAAAGGACTATCCACATCTATAGCCTTTTCAGCATCATATCCTCCTTCTATTTCTCCTTCTTCTAGATCAATAAAAGTAGCTAGTTTCTTTAATTGAGCCTCAACCTGCTCATGTTCTTCTAAGAATTTAGCAATAGCTGCCAAGCTTCTTGGATCATCTCGTTTACTTTTCTTCACATGCTCTTCTTCCACTATTGGTCTTTTGCCCTTTGCCTTTTCATATAAATATTTTCTCTTTCTGGTATATGTTTGAAGTGAAGGACCAAAAGAGGATTCAGGCTTTTCAATCTCCTCAGGCACTTTTTCAGCCTTAGTTTGTACTTGTTCATATTCATCAGCTGCTTATTCTTCTTTTCCTTTTCTTTTTTCACAGAACTTTCTGATCATATCTTTTTGCTCCTCAGACAATGACAAAGCAGGTACTATTTGCATACTCAACTCCTTCTCCAAGGGAGCTGGAGATTATGGAATGACCACAATAGGTTCAGAGTTAGTCATCTGGTCAGCAATGAAATCCCAAAATTCATCATCAATTATGAATTCTTTAGATGAAAAGTTGTCTAAGTCACTCATCATGTTTCTATATTCATCCTCTTCAGTATGTGTAGCAGCTGATTTTTCAGAATAGATCACCTTCTCTAGGTTTGACTCTTCTTTCTTCGACTTAATTGTATCTTCTTCTTTTCCATCACTTTCAGAAGAAGACTATATCTCATCCACTCTAAATCTTTCCTTATCTTTTTCACTTGCTTTAGCCTTAGCTTTTCTCATGATTTCAATCAGTATCTCAAGCTTAGAGACTCTTTTGTTTTGACTTTCAATTTGGTTTAGCAAATTAGTTATAATCTCTTCTTGTTCTTCATTTATTTCTTCTTACTCTTCCATGGCAATGGTTTGAATAGCAAGAGTGTCAACATGACCACTGATTTCTTCTCTTGAATGCTTAAGAGCAGATGTTAACTTCTCAATCTCTTTATCTTTCTTCTTTGAATCATATTTTTCTTTTAATGATTTCAGCTTAGCTTCCTTCTCATCCAATTCCACCAATCTGTCTTGAATAATGCCTGATCTCTTGTTTAGTATTCTTTCCATCTTTTCTATTTTCTGTAGAAGTTCAAAGATCATCTCATCTTTCTCATCTGGTTTGTTGACACCAGATTTAGCATAACTCTTAGAAGGAGCAGCTTCAGAGACAACTTTCTTGATAGGCATTTTGTTGGGGTTATCATCCTTATAAGATGATGATTTGGATCTTTTAGAGGAGCTGGCAGAGTCACCAAACTCAATGGGTTCAGTATTAATTAGGGTTGGTTGGGCTGATTGGATAGGTGAATGATGAAAAGGAGATAAACGTGGAGAAGTAATGGGTTGTGTTTGTGGAGATTGTTGTTATGAGCTATTAGGTGTTGGGGTTCCTTTTGAAGATGGAATATGTGAAGAGTGGGGTGGTTGTAGTGGGGTTCTTTGTGGAGATGGGATTGGTAGAGGTGCAAAGGGAGAAGCAAAATCATGAATTTCAGGTTCAGTGTGAGAATCACCCCCTGCACCATCCTGGGGTGACACTGACATTTGCCTATCAATGTCTTCAACTTCCTCATCAGTAGTGTTTTGAATATTAACAGGTTGTTCTTCAATATGCTCATTTGCGGGAGCAATTTGTTCTTCATCTTGTTCATCAGGATTAATTTTTGAAGCATCCAAGGTAGGAGAGGTGAGTGAGCTCAACTGTAAAAATTTCTAGGATCCCTCTTCTTGATATATCTATATGACTTAGCATCATTGTGTGGAATATCTAGAACTGGTCCATCAGCAACTAGATTGGGGAATGCTTCATTTATGAGACATTGGATGAACCTTGGATACATTAAGAATTTGTATCTCCTTCCTTCTTGTATGTTTGATACTAGACCATTAAAGACAAAAGCTGACATATTGAATGGTCTATTTGTGCATAGAGCACAAATTGCTAAAGAAGTAGTAACTGGGATATCATTCCATCCTGCTTCCTTTTAGACAAATAATGCTGAAAGATATGGATCAGGAACCTCCAAGGCAAGTCTACTAACCCCTTCACGATCTGTTTTGCTTCAAAACCTCCTTCATATCCTATCTCAGCCAAGAAGGTAGTAATATCATCTTTTAGCTCAATTGGTGCATCTGCATCATTACCAAACTATACACATCTTCTCACAGTTTCTTTAGTAATGGTCAGTGTATGCTTATCATCAATCCTTCCCAATAAAGACCTAACACCATCAGCCTCAATCACTTCAGCAGAGTTCCTCTGCCTTGGGTACATCAGGGTCTAAATAACCACTGACATTATGGAGCTTGCTCCATGAAAGATTAGCCATTTAATCTACATAAGAGACATATGTGTTAGTTTTGATGAGAAAGCATGTGCACAATTTATCAGTTTGACTTTTAATGGTCAAAGATGAATGTCTGAAGTTACTATTTCATTGTTGTCACATCAAATGGTGAATTTGTTGTTGAACAATCACAGTTTCTTTGTTTTTCAAGTTTAAATAAGCCATTTATTAGATATTATTTCATTAATTTGTTACACATTTTCATTTTTCATCAGACTCTGTTCTTATGATGAATACAACTATGAAGATTTTTCATGAAGGGTGGAATTCCTCTTAGTTTACATGTTCATTGATGTTGAAAATTTATAACATATCTTTGAATAAATCGGATTTTAGGTGTTCTTCATTATCACTTGGTTCTTTGTTCAGTTTTGGTTCAACAGTCCGAAAGTTAGCTCATGAAAGATTTTTGGAAATTTCACCTTTCTTTCAATGCTACTGTAGTTTAGAATCGATGACAAGAACATGTTGGGTAGAACACACTAAAATCTATGGATGTTGCTGATGATGATGATCAAAGAGGGTGTACAGGTTTTTTACGCTCGTCTCACTATGGAGTCTCTCAAATTTGAAAAGTATTAAATGACCCTTTGATATTCCTTTAAATAGTCAAATAATGTCTTTTACTAGATTTTACAAGTTCCAGAGCAAATGCGGTCACATTTTTAAGTCACTGTAGCAAATGCGGAATGGTAAATTTTGAAGTGTTTGGGTCATCCGCATTTGTTTACTGTTGTAAATACGGAAGTGAAAATGTAAAGAACTTTGACTATCCGCATTTGTTTACTATTGTAAATGCGGAAGAGTTTAACTTGGGCTTTTAGGCATCCACATTAACACATTGTAGCAAATGTGGAAGTTTTGTTCCTTTAGTTTTCTTCTATCCGCATTTGTGCACCGTGGCAAATGCAAAAGAACGAAGTTCAACAACATTTGTTCACTGTAACAAATGCGATTGACAAAACTTGCTCAGTATTGCTCAGTGTAGCAAATGTGGCTGATCAAACTTTGTCAGCATTTGCTCACTGTAGC
Organism: Flaveria bidentis; assembly: GCA_018326385.1. NCBI lineage: Eukaryota > Viridiplantae > Streptophyta > Magnoliopsida > Asterales > Asteraceae > Flaveria > Flaveria bidentis. The sequence goes on from BJCM01021848.1 coordinate 17,012, forward strand.
AAATGCGATTGACAAAACTTGTTCAGCATTTGCTCACTGTAGCAAATGCAGTGACAAAACTTGTTCAGCACTGCTCACTGTAGCAAATGCGATTGATTCAACTATCAGCATTTGCTCACTGTAGCAAATGCGATAGAATAAATTTTGTCAGCATTTGTTCATTATAGCAAATGCGGTTGATTCAACTTTGCCAGCATTTGCTCACTATAGCAAATGCGGTTGATTCAACTTTGTCAGCATTTGCTCACTATAGCAAATGCGATAGAATAAATTCCACATTTACATGATCATATATCTTTTTAACTCACAAATGTAGTAGAGTACAATCTTTGTCCGCATTAGTTTTACTAGGAAATCAAAAGTTACCTGCATTGGTTTTAAGCATGGGTTACCTTCACCCGCATTAACCAATGCATTTACCTGCATTAACTTTAGAACTTAATCATAAGTTAATGTGTCTGTTATGGTTTTTCTGGTTATGAAAGCTGTCTTTGATTGATTTTGTGTCTTATGAAGTTGTTGTTGTTGGAGTTGTCAATTCTTTCTTGGATTGACTTGTATGTCAGAAGTGATACAAGTTTCCCATTGTTTGACTAATCTTGGACTTTTCATGCTTCTAAGAATCTGCATAAGCTGAGATACTATGGTATAACTTTTGCAACAACACCTATGTTTTTTTTTTGAATTTTTAAGAAAGTAATTTAAGCTAGTAAACAAAAATATAGACTTACTCAAAAATTTTAAATTACTCCCCCCAAAAGTTTATATCCACATTTGGATAGAAACTTTAAAGATTTAAAAACTTTATGAATTTTATTATGATTATTAATAATGAAAAGAAGTATATCTTTTGTTGGGATCATATCAATCTTACATTACACATGTGCATCCTTTATGATAAAATGGACATGTTTATGAACTTGATGATTGAAGGTATATTTGTCCTCTTAAACTCATACTAGCTTGATATTTTTATGCAAATGATATTTATCATGTTTTTGGTTGATTTAATTATTCAATATGTACCTCACACACACAAGCATGGAATGATTAACCATCCTTATATAATGCATGGTAGAACTTTTTCACAACTTTCCTTACTATGTTACTTAAGTTACGAGAACTCATTACTTAAGTTACGAGAACTCATTTTCACTAATCCTCATTGGGATTCTTTTACTTTGATCCTTTTCATGATGGTCCATATTGGGATTCTTTTCACTTAACTTTGGAAGGTGATCCATGATAGGATTCTTTTGTTCATTCACTTGGAATGTATTGCTTTTGTAGATTCATCCAATTTTGGATGTGTTCCTCATTGGGAATCTTTTGGATCAGTACATCTGCACTATGTGCATGTTTCATCAGGTCTTTGCTCAGAAAAACAAATATGAAACTGGATGTAGGTGAAAGAGATTCATAAAGTATCATTACCTGGTGTGTTTAGGTTACTACACACACATGCACTCAGATAAGCCAATACATACCTGTACTTTACGATGAGTGTTTCACTATTAAATAAGAGTTTAATTCATCACTGCATGTATCTTCTCTTCCAAGTTGAGCCTACCAACATATCTGGTAAGTCATGATAGTGTTGCAATTTTTGAAATTAAGCACAATGAATGATATAGCGACTGTAATTATATCATTTCCCTTATATTCTTTTCTTCATCAAACTTGACTTCTTTTTGTGAAATTTTTTAATAATTTTTTACTTGTTTTTTATTTGATTGGTTTTACTCAAGGTTAATCATGCCAAATGATTGAACTAGGAATTCAAACCTACCAAGTTCAAATGCCTTAGTAAATAATTAGCAAATTGATTTCAGTGGGTACTTGAATCAATTTGATTAACCCTTTCTCAGCACAGTCTCTCAAAAAGTGATATATAATTTCAATGTGTTTGGTTTTTGAGTGTTGAACTGGATTATTAGTTATGAAAACAACTGCTGTGTTGTCAATGTGAATTGGTGTGTGCAAGAAGTTAAAACCATAATCAAGCATCTAGTTTTGAATCCAAAGAACTTGAGAGCAATAGGCTGATGCTGCAATATACTCAGCTTCTGCTGTTGATACTGATACATTTGTCTGCTTCTTGCATTGACATGAAACCAATCTGGGACCAAGAAATTGACAACCTCCAGATGTGGACTTTCTGTTGAAGTTTCATCCTCCATAATCACTATCTGTGAATGCATAGAGATTGAAGTCTCCTTCCTTTGGATACCATAACTCAAGAGCTGGTTTGCCCTTTAGATATCTAAATATCATCTTGACTGCATTCACATGTGATTCTTTTGTATCAGCTTGATACCTGGCACACACACAAACACTAAACATAAGATCAGGTCTGCTAGCAGTTAGATACATAAGTGAGCCTATCATGGATCGATAGGGAGTCTGATCAACAGATTTGCCTTCTGGATCAAGACCAATCTTCACTTTGGTATCAACTGGTGTTCTAATAGACTGACAATCAGCAAAATGAAACTTCTTTAGCATTGTATCAACATATTTGGATTAGTTGATGAAGATTCCATCTGCTGCTTGTTGGACTTGCAATCCTAACAAGGATGTAAGTTCTCCCATTGCACTCATTTGGAATTTTGAATGCATTAGGTCTTCAAATTTTTTGTAGAGTTGCTTGTTTGTAGAGCCAAATATAATGTCATCCACATAAATCTGGACTAACAACATGTCTTTTCCTCTTCTTCTTCTAAAGAAAGTCTGATCAATCTTACCTCTTTCATATCCATGTTCAAGAAGAAAGGATGATAGAGTCACGTACCACTTTCTTGGGGCTTGGTGAAGTCCATACAGAGCTTTGTCAAGCTTGTAAACTCTGTGAGGGAAATCTAGATCTTCAAAGCCAGGTGGTTGACTCACATAGACCTCCTCAGTAATCTTTCCATACAAGAAGGCACACTTTACATCCATTTGATAAACAGTAAATTTCATGGATGCAGAATATGCTAGAAAGATTCTGATTGCTTCTAATTTGGCAACAAGTGTAAACACTTCTTCATAGTTGATTCCTTCTTCTTGAGTGTATCCCTGTGCCACTAATCTTGCTTTGTTTCTGATGACGATCCCTTTATCATTATTCTTATTCATGTACAGCCATCTGGTACGGATAGGGTATTGTCCTTCGGGAAGATCTATCAGTTGCCATACTTCTAGCTTCTTGAATTGGAGAAATTCTTCCTGCATTGCTTTAATCCATCTATTGTCTTGAAGAGCCTCTTTGATGTTCTTGGGTACTGTTTGACGTAGGAAGCATGAGAACAAACAGATGTTTGCAATACTGGACTTGCTTCTTGTCACCCTCTTATTAAGTTCACCAATAATGGTTTCAACCTGATGATTCTTGTGTATTCTGGTGGTTGGAATTGAGTCACCAACAATGGTTACATCAAGATTGGAGACATTCAGTTCATTATGGTTAGAGGCACATTCTTCTTGTACTGTTATGGAATTATGAAGATAGTCAGATTCTGTTTTAGTTCCTACTTCAACTTCAGCAGCACTGTGATTGCTTTCATCATTTGATGTTCTTTGTGTTTCAGCTGGAGGAGTAGCTTGTTTTTGATTTTTGATCTTAGTTGACAGATCATTGGAGTGTGATGGTAACAGGCTTGGACCTCCTTCAGTTGAAACACTCTGGTTTTGTGATGGTTGTCTGATGGGATCAGCTTGGAGAGGAACATCTTCATTCATGTATTCAGCAAATGTAGGAGGTATCAGTGGAAAGTCATCTCTTCTTTCTACAGTTGATGAAGTGTCACCTGAATGAAGATTTACTGCATAAGACAAGTGAAATTGATCAAATGATTTTGTAAATGAGTCAATATCAAATAAGCAGTCAGGACCATTTGTAGATTTGGGAAACGAATGTTCCTTGAATTGAACATTTGTTGATTCATCAATAATGCTTAATCTATGACTAAACACTCTGTAAGCCTGTGAAACAGAAGAATAACCTACAAAGAATCCTTCATTAGACTTAGATGAAAACTTTCCCAAATAGTCTCGGGTGTTTAATATTGAGACAAGACTACCAAATGATTTAACAAATCCAATGAATGGTTTTCTATGAAAGAGCAGTTCATATGGAGTCATGTTGCTTTCTTTTACAATTAGAGTTTGATTTTGTACAAAGCATGATGTGTTAACTGCCTCTGCCCAGAAGGTGATTGGCAGCTTAGCATCTGCTAGCATTATTCTAGTTGCTTCAATCAGTGTTCTATTCCTCCTTTCAGCTATCCCATTTTGTTGAGAAGTTCTATATGCACTGAATTGATGAGCAATGCCTTTGGTTGCACAAAAAGAACTCATACCTTCATTTTTAAATTCAGTACCATTATCACTTCTTATTGTTTTGACCTTATGATCAAGTTTATTTTCAATTTTTGTGATAAATTCTTGTATGATTTGCGATGCCTCATTTTTATGAAGTAAGAAGAAAACCCATGTAAACCGTGAAAATTCATCAATGATCACCAAACAATACTATTTCTTTCCAATACTCATGACATGAGCTGGTCCAAATAGATCCATGTGAAGTAACTTCAATGGAGTATTGTTTGTGTTTACCAACTTGGATTTATGAGATGATTTGTGTTGTTTTCCTTTGAGGCACGCTGAACAGTGATCAACAAAATGGAATTCTTTTTTAGGAAGACCAATGACATGGTTTCCTTTGACCAATCTGTTCATGTTTTTAAAGTTTGTGTGCCCCAAACGTCTATGCCAAAGTTGTGACTCATAAAATGATTCTTTTGACAAAAGACATGTTTCTTCTTTAGGTGATGCAGAACACATGTTTAACACATAAGTATTATTCTTCCTCGGAGTCTTTAGGACAACCCATTCCTCAGAGATCTGAAATTTAGGTTTCCATAATATAGCAATGAGTGTTTGTAAAGTGAGTAGAATATTTTTTTGTCACAGATCTGAGACACGCTTAGCAGATTGAAGTTCAGTTGTTCACAGTAGTTCACTCTGTCAAAGCTCAGAATCCCATTTCTCACAGATCCTTCACCTGTAATTCTACCACCTTATGAATCTCCTCCAAATGCTACAGTAGTTCCTTGTATATGCTTGAATTCATGAAGGAGGGAACGATCTCCACTCATGTGTCGGGAGCTTCCACTGTCCACGTACCATAAGCTATTGGACCTGTGTGGATAACCTGCAAGCAAAAAGAACTAATTAGAATAAGGAACCCAAGCCAAGATGGTCTTGGGTTTCCCGTTCCTATCATAATGGTGACTTCTTGGTATTTCCCTCTAAATTGTGGTTTAGATGGAGGTGTCTTGGGAGATTTTTGGTAATAACTGGGTTGAGTCATCTCGTCAATATCTACTGAAGATTCAGATGAGTAATGGAACCTTTGGTCTATGTTTCTTTGTAGAAATTTAACCTGTTTTTCATTATAAAAAATTTCTTTTTGTTTGGGAAGGTCAATTTTGGGTTTCATTGTGTGATGTTTTCTTTGACCCTTCCATAATTCCTTCAAATTGCTCCTGTCATTTGTTGATCTAGATGTCCTAGATAGATTGTTGTGAAAATGAGGTCTGAAAGTATGTTTCACAGTAGACGTTTTCAAGATGGGCTTGTTTTGGGGAATTGTCAATCCCTTTTGATTGAAGTAACAATCAGATGTATTGTGATTGTTCATGTCATAGACTGAACAATATTTGTTAAAATAACAATTTTTGGTGGAGTGATTGTTCATGTCACAGATAGAGCATTATTGATTATAAAAGCACTCTTCTGTCTTGTGATTGACATATCACAAATGTCAAAATACATTTGTTTGTTTCTTGAATGAGATTTTGATTTGTGTGACTCAGCTGATTTTCTCATTTGCTGCTGAGCCACTTTCTTTTGCTTAGGGGATGAATCAAAATCCACCCTTTTTGTAGTTTGCTTCACAACACTATATTTGTTTGATTTTCTGGGATGTTTTTGTTTCTTCAACCCATTTCTCACCTCTTTCTCAAATTGCTCAATGTGTTCCTTGTTGCATATATCAAACCCAACTCCATGTCTTAATTTTGAAGACTGAGGGTTTGATAGAGCTTTATGTATTGAACTCAGTGATCCTTTTTGTTTCTTTTGCAGTGAAACCTTTTCTGATTTGTTTGAATTGTTTGGAGATATAATCTCATTATCAGAACTATCTCAACATTGAGTTTCACTGACTTCAAAAACTTCTTTTTACCTTTTAAAACAGAAGGTATGAATTTCACAAATGGAACAAATGCCTTGATGGGGCTTATAGGTTTGCTGACACACACTGCCTTTTCTGAACACTCTTTGATTTTGATTGGGTGTCCTAATCTGATTTTATCCTCATTTGTTTCAATATAAACATCATGTTTGTTTTGAGGATCGGTTACTTGTATTACTATAGATTTTGGTTCCATAGCTTTAGTTTCAATTTCCTCATTAAATGTGACAGATTCAGGCATGACAATGTAGTTGTCATTATATGGTGGAGGACATGAATTATACCAAATCCCAGACATGTCCTTAGGATTATTTTGAGAATCAAGCATCTCTTGCAGCTTAACTGAAGACAACTGAAACTTTTCTAGTTTCACTTTAGTAAGAGTATGTTCAACTTTAGATTGAGCTAACTTTTTAGTAAGTTGCTCATTCTCAGCTGTAAGAGTGTACTTTTCACCATGCAGTTTTTTAATGTTAGAGATGAGAGATTTTATTTTGATTTCAAAGCCTTTTATCTATCTCTTTAACATCTCTGACTTTACTTTTTCCTCTTTTATCTTGTCTGCAAGTTTATGGTTATGCTCTCTATAACCTTGCAGTTCATTAATGCATTTTTCACTGCACCAGTTAGATTTTACCTTAGAAGGCATGGGAGATGGACCATCGTTGATGTGAGCCACCAGTGCATGATTTTTAAATTAAGGCTTGACTTCCTCTGCATAAAGGCTCCAGTCACATACCCTGTCTTTCTTAATCACGAGAGCATTTGCAGATGACTTACTGCTTCCATGAGCTTGGTTTGTCAGTTGAGATTGGTTTTGATATGATTGATGTTGTTGTGGATGATGATACTACTGCTGATGATTATTGGATTGAAAGCCTGAGTTTGACGTGGGGATGACTGGTTTTGAGAATTCCTTTGAAAGTTGTTTCTTTTTGGGGGCATTGCATTCTCTTGAAAAGTGGCCAGCCATACCACAGTTGAAGCATTTCACTTTGGATTTATCATATCCAAGCTTTGTATTTTCATTAAGGCTGAGTTTTCTGCCATTTCAAAAAAAATTCTTTGCTCTCATAGCAATCATGGCCATTTGCCATTGCAGATCCATTTCTTCTACATCATCTGGATCCATTTCTTCTAAGTCCTCCTGGATCAGATGTGCTGATGTGAGTCTTCCTCCTAAAGGCATTGTAAGTTGCCTTTTGTTCTTCGGATCTTGGGTCTTCAGGAGTGGTTGTAGGAGCAGCAATGACTCTTTTGGATCTTGGATCTTCAGGAGTGATTGTAGGAGCAACAGTAACTCTAGATGCTTGGGATGATGTTGATGGATGATTAGTTGATGGATTTGGAATGAACCCTGTGGAATTCAGTATATCTCTTGAAGAGATGAAATCATCCTCCTTAGTGATGAAGGCATTTTCCACAGAATGAGATTCTGATGAAAATTTGTATGCTTCAATCACTTTGGGTCCTTCCAACTTTCTGCTTCTTTCATCTAACTCGAATGCTTCTATCTTGGCTATCATTATGTCCAGAGTTGTACTCTCAAGATCAAGAGTGTTCTTTAACATTGTCATATTTTGTTTCCAGGTCTTTGGAAGACTGTGCAACATTTTCTTGTTTAAAGCCTTGACCTTGTAAGTGACTCCCATGATTTCCAAATCATTTACCAATTGTACAAATCTGTACAGCTGCTTGGATATAGACTCCCCTTTAAAGTGATGAAATGTTTCATATTGGTTAACAAGTTTATCCTTGCTAATCTCTGCAACTTCACTGCTCCCCTTACACATGATTCGCAGTGCATCCCATACTGCTTTGGCAGTACCATACTTCTCCAATCTTTTTAGCATGACCATCTTGAGTGCTTGAGTTAAGATAGAGTAACCTTTCAGATCTATTTTGATTTTCTTGGAATCTTCATCATCAAGGGTCAAATCTTCAATGGGTATTCTTGCTGTTTTGTAGATGGCAGCTTGATCTGCAGACAAAGTAACAGGGATGTGTGGCCCTTTGCAGATTGAGATCCAAAAATCAGGATCTACACCTGTAATGTAAATCCTGAACCTAATTTTCCATTGCTTAAACTCAAATATGTGTTTAAGCATAGGAGGTTTAGGTGTATGACCAACTTTTGAAAAACTGTGAGAATCCATATTAACAGGTAGTTTTAACTTGTTTAAGTATGGATTAGGTGACTTTTGAGATTAATTAGTCCGAATAGTCCAAATATTTCAACAAATGCTCAGCAAATAAGATCTGTTAATGTTACTTGATTTCTGTCCTAGCTTTAGTTATATTTCTGATTTTCGTATTAATATGAAGGTTTTGTATATAGTTCTTGAAGGTGAGAACGTATTGACAGAGGTCCTTTTTAAGAGTATTTTCTGCTATTTACTAAGTAGAGATGATAGTATACCCTACTAGCAACTTAATCACCAGATCAATCAAGTTCTATTCACATCTTGGGCAGATCTGAAAGAGAACCGAGAGCTAAAGCTCTGATACTAATTGACTGGGTTAGTGAGATTGAGATTCTCATTTAGAATCGAATATGGTAATCAAGTCAAAGATTGAATGACGAAAAAAAACAATCAATAAACATTTAATACAAGAATATACTCATAAATGCTTTTGTATATATTGATGAAGGTGATTGATTACGGTAAATGCTAGTGTTTTTGCGAGAATAGTAATAATGCACCTAGAGAATAAAAGACAAAAGATATTCTAATTGTCTATCAACCACCACCTCATGTACGAGGTTTTCTATTCTATATATAGGTAGACAAGATGCCTTTTACAAAATAACTAAACTACCCCTGACCTATTACATCAGAACTAGTCTAAGTCTTGATCTGCATTCATCCGTAGTGGCAAATACGGATGAGTTGACTTGATCAGCATTTCTTTACTTGATCTTCTGCATTAGTATGTTGGTCATCCGCATTGGTTAATGCGGATGAACAAAATCTTGTCCGCATTTCTTCTAAGCTATCCACATTTATTAATGCGGAAGAACAAATACTTGTCCGTATTTTTCTATGACTTCCGCATTTACAAATGCGGTTAGCCATACTTGGTTTTTCTTCTGTGCAAGATCTTCATCCGCATTACTTACTGGACTTGTGGGAATCCAGCAGAGAAACCATCAGCTCACCCATTGAATTGGCATGTATAATCCTTTTACGGTCTAACACGATACAAAGAGGAAGATAAGGGAAGAAGCAGCAAAAGAAAGAGCCATCGAGTCAAAAGAAGTCTGCTGATAGGCAGAGGATGATGATCTTCTTGAAGTTGTATGGAATCTCCGGATGGAGACTTGGCCTAATGTCTCTATTCACCATGGATGAGCACATAAGGGTGATCAAGCAGAAGATAAAAAAAGGAGAGCTCGTTGATTTACATTCCCCACCAAGTCAAACCGCTCAGGAAGTAGAGGTTAAGTTTGAACCATTTGATACAACCCAACCTGGACCTCTTGCTGAGTCTCAATAAGCTTCATCTTTTGATCCACAATAGGGTCAAACTCCCTCTTCGTCTAAACCTGTGAGGGAGGCAGATCTAACTAAGAAAGACAAGACTAAACAACAAGGTGCTGCAGGCCAGTCTTCTTAGTTATAGAGTTCAAAGAGGAGGAAAAGGATGGACTTTAAACCCAAGTCAAAGAAGAAGAAGAAGACAAGGTCATCCACCTCCAGACCTTCGGATGAGTGAGAACATCCTAAGACTTCAATTCAAGCAGCTCTTCTTGCATCAGGATGACCCATCTTTTCTAGGACTTACTCCACTAATCCAAAAAGATGGAATATTATCAAAGATCAAGGTATTGAAGATGTCTACACATGGCAGGACATGTTCAATCTACCTTTGCATGATCTCTTTAAGAAGAGAAGATACTATGAAAGTCTGGGTGATCCTTACCATCTGATGAAGAAGGGTATGGTCATTATCATAATGAGGACTGCCAATATCTAATAGCTTCATATGTTTTGGTAGTATTAGCCTAGGGGGAATTTGTAAGGTTTAATGTAAGGCTGATGCACCTAAAACATTCAAAGTCTTCATGCATGCATGCATTAAAGTACAAAAGTAGAGATGCTTCGGAAGTTTTACACCCAACATCAAAAATATTCCAAGTGTAAAATATTCTGAAGCAAGTGCAGGATGGTTTGAGGGGGTTTTGTCACTTACAACATAACACACAATGAGGAGAGATTGATTTAGAACACTTAATAGATCAAATGGGAAACTAGTAACCAGCTACAATGATACTAAGAAACATAAGTAAATGAGAGACATAACAAGAACAAATAACACAAGTGTTTAGTTTTCTAGAATGCTGCATATTGCTCTAGTTACTTACAAGTGTTACAAAGCATACCATAAGATACAAAGGATCAGAGTTACTTTATACTACATCCCATAACCAACCATACTTTGAAGGCCAGCTAGATACATGATCTAGACAACAACAAAATCAATGTAGAATCAAAAGGCATATTGCCTTTTGACTAGTGACTATGACATGCCATAGCTCACATCCTAATATATTACAAAAAGGTTAAAAATACATAAAGTAGAAAAAACAGACCAAGACCTCAATGTACATTTTACCAAAAGCATGGACCTTTTCACCAACTTGTGAAAGTTTGTGAGTCAAACGGAGTTGCAGCGGAAAGGTGATCCAGCTTTATGGTAAAAGGTACATCAGATAAAGCGTGAACTCAAAAATCTTTGGAAGAAGTCTGTCTTCATAAACTGGCTTTGGAAGACTTTGTCTCTGAAGCTTCGGAAGACTTCATGTTTGGTTTCGGAAGATATTGGTCTTGGCTTCAGAAGATTTCACACTAAGAATCTTTTTTCGAATACAGAATGTGAAACTTTAGAAGCATTCTACTTCAGCACTTATGCATGCATGCAAGACAGATTGTTTGGATGTTTTGGGTTGCATCAGCCTTATATGAAACCCTACAAACTCTCCCTAGGCTGATGCTACCAAAACATTTAAAGACTTCAGATATTGACAATCCTCATTATGATAATGACCATGCCTTTCTTTATAAGATGGTCAGCATCATTCAAACTCTCAAAATTTCTTCTTATCTCAAAGAGATCATGCAGAGGTTGATTGAACATGTCTTGCCATGTGTAAACATATTCAACACCTTGATCTCTGATGACATGCCATCTTTCTGGATTAGTAGAGTAAGTCCAGGACATGATGGGTCTTCCTGATGCAAGAGGAGCTACTTGGATTGGAGCTGTTTGAACTTCCTCTTGTTGCATATTCTCAAGATGTTTTGACTCATCTTGATGTTTGGAGATGGATGCCTCTTTCTTCTTCTTCTTAGACTTTAGTTTAGAAGCCATCCTTTTTCTCCTCTTTGAACTTTTTAACAGAGAAGACTGGCCCGTAATACCTTGCTGATCATCTTTGTCATGCTTAGTTGGGTTTTCCTCTCTCACAGGTTCAGATTGAGAGGGGGCAGAACCCTGCTGTGGATCAGAAGACGAAGCTTACTGAGATTTAGTAGGAGGTCCAGGTTGTGTTGTCTCAAAAGGTTCAACCTTAACCACCACTTCTTGAGGGACTTGACTTGGTGGGGAGTGTAAGTTAATAAGTTCTCCTTTTTTGATATTCTAGTTGATCACCCTAATGTGCTCATCCATGGTGGATAGAGACATAGGGCCAAGTCTCCTTCCGGATAATTCATACATCTTTATGAAGCTCATCATCCTCTGCCTTTCACCAGACTTCTTCATGCTATTTTGGATGATGGCTCTTTCCTTTGCAGCCTCTTCTATCATCTTTCTCTTTGGTGTCTTTTTCTCTTTGAATACTACAAGTTCAAGATGTTTAGGATACACAAACTCTATGTACTCAAAGGCAAGGGAAGAAGTGCATCTGCCTGATATAGGCCTATGGCACTCAGGTAGTTGATAAAATTGATCCTATCAGTTTCTTTATCTACCTTAGTGTAAGGCCCTGTTCCCAGGACGCTCACAGGTGGTTGATCATCGCACATAAAACATAAATTTACATGAACATTAATAAAACATTACAGCGGAAATATTTAAACAAACATATCATTTCATTATAATAATCATTTTTTATAAATAATATAACATTTATTACAAAACATCGTTTGTTCGTATTACAATGCAAAAACATTATACAAAAGAATGCCATCCAAAATGAGCCAAATAGCCGCCCCGTGCCATCTTCAGCAACAATCACTTGCCAACAAGAAACACATAAAATTCAGCATTTCTAAGTGAGTTCTAGTTTTAAAATAAAATATACTTTACTTTCTTTCAAAACCATTCTTTATAATCTTACGCGATGAAGCATCATACGTACGCATAGATAATATCATTATTATCTTCATCATTTGTTCGTTTACTTTCGTTCATTCATCGTACGTCATTAACATTCATTTTCATTCACGTCATTAACATTCATTTTCATTCACTTCCATTTATAATCTTCCTTAATTATCTTTCGTACGTTCATACTTCCGATGACATGTACATTACCCCGAACATTGTGCAGAAGCTAGTTACTGGGCCTGAGGTCTTTCATAGATCTCGAACATTGTGCACGGAGCTAACTCCAGTACCCCGGGCAAGTACACTCATCACTTATCTTCTCTCATTCATTCCAGATCAATGCCATATGCTATACCCCGAACATTATGCACGAAGCTCGTTACTAGGATTGAGGTCTTTCATAGACCTTGAACATTATGCATAAAGCTGACTCCAGTACCTAGGGAAAGCGGCAAGGATCCCATGCGTATGGTCAATCTTAGACCCCAGTGTGCATCCTTCTAGGTAGCTAACCCGCACACAGTTGAGGTAACACCCTTCATTAGGTGTGAACCTCCATACTTTGCTTGCAAAACTTTCTTACTTTCATTCATTCATTAATGCATGCATTCTTTCATTACATTCCTCTTTTCATTATCTTCCACTTTACGTTACATAATACTTTCTATTTCATTCATAAACATTCAATGTAAAGCAATGGAAAATAAACATACACAATAAGGAACATGAACATAATCATACAAATCATCACCTTACAAGGCACCATCATACATGACATAACAATCATCATACATCATCAAAAGTCAACTTACTTCACCCCCGGGAACATCCCAAGTCAAAGCCTACATTTCTCTTTTTCCCTAAAAAATTAGAAAAAAAATCTAAGTCTTAGGCGCATGGGCATTACGCAGGCGCATGGGGAACACTTGGCGTATGGGGAACTTCTGGGTGCATGGGCACTATTTGGGCGCATGGCCAACAATTAGTCATCCCGAGCAATACTCTAGGTGCATGGGCACTATTTGAGCGCATGGGCACTATATGGGCGCATGTGCACTATTTGGGAGCATGGGGTTCTTGGAATCTAGACACTTAGCCAAATCCAGCCTTTTCTAGGCGAATGGCTACTATTTGGGCGCATGGGGTTTTTGGTGCATGGGAACACTTAGGCAGTTTATACCGTTGGGCACATGGGCCATTGTTTGGGTGCATGGGTAGTCTAAGTCATGCTTTCACAACATAATTCAGTCCCCAATTATCATCTAGCATGTTCTAAACTTAAATCATACATCCTAAGCCTTAGAAACACATTCATAAACATTCATAACCATAAACACACCCAAAAATCAAATCCCACCTGTAAACACATACACATATATAATCGGGTGAAAACCCACTTTTATAAAAATGTTCATACATGTATTTCTAGCACCAAATCAGTTTAAAACAAGTAAAAAAAGGGTTCTAAAACTCACCTTAGCATCCTTTTGGGTATGACATTCTTCAAAACCCGTTCGCTATGAGTTCAACACCTAAAACCCACTAAGAACACACACACCAGAACACATAAACACAAATAAGCACACAACCGAGGCGAAGGCCAGTTAAGAACACCAGAATTCTTACCTTGAATTCGATCTCTTCTTTTTCTTCTTCAAATATCTGAGAGTTTTCAGCTTCAACCCTTTTCTTTCTCTCTAAAAATTCGATTAATAATGTGTAAGCAGACAACAGGGGGCCATGCTGCTTTATTCACCAACTTTTGAATGTTTTTGTTCTTTTAACACTTTTAACCCATCTACTTGCGTTTTATAGCTTTTATCTCTTTTTCTTCACTCTTATTCCTTCTTTCGACCCTTTAAAATAACCGGGTGTTACAAGTCCACCCCTTTTATATAGGTTTCATCCTTGAAACCTATTATTTTGCAAATAGACGTGGGTAATGTTGCCTCATCTCCTCTTCAGTCTCCCACATCGACTCGGATCCCTTCCTGTGCTTCCACTCTACGCGCACAAGAGGAACCACTTTATTCCTTAACCTCTTTTCCTTACGATCTATGATCGCCACTAGTTGCTCCACATAATTGAGCTGTTCATCTACCTCGATATCATCTAGTGGTAAAACCATATCCTCGTCAGCCAAACAATTCCACAGATGAGATACATGGAATGTCGGGTGAATTCCACTTAACTCATCTGGTAACTCCAATCTATAGGCCACCTCTCCTACTCGAGCAATGATTCGGAAAGGCCCTATGTACCTTGGGCTCAATTTGCCCCACTTTCTGAACTGAGTGATACCTTTCCAAGGTGAGAATTTCAACATAACTCTATCATCCACCTAGAACTCAATCGTTCTTCACCTCTTATCGGCATACAACTTCAGCCTATCCTTAGCTGCTTTCATGAAGGCTTTGATCTTTTCAAGCTTCTCAGTTGTAGCCTTGATCACCTCTATACTCCCCAACTCTCCCCAATAGATGGGTGTTCTACATCTCTTACCATATAACATCTCATAAGGGGGCATACCAATGCTGACATGATAACTATTGTTATATAAGAACTCAGCTAACGGTAAGTGGTCATCCTAACTTCCTCCAAAATCAATAACGCAAGCCCGAAGCATATCTTCCAGCGTCTGAATCCTCCTCTCTTACTAACCTTCAATCTGAGGATGATAAGTCGTGCTAATATGTAACTTCGTCCCCATCGCATCTTGGAATTTTTTCCAAAATTTGGATGTAAACCAGGTGTTGCAATCAGACACAATAGAAACCGGCACACCATGACGAGTTACAATCTCTTTATTGAAGAGATCTGCTAAACTCTCGGGTAAATATGTCTCGCGGATCGGTAGGAAGTGAGCACTCTTCGTCAAACGATCAACTATCACCTATATAACATCATATCCTCGCGTGGTACGCGACAAATATGTAATAAAGTCCATAGTGATGTGCTACCACTTCCACTACGGTATATCCAAAGGTTGGATCTTCTCATATGGCTTCTGATGCTCTGCCTTCACTTGTAAACAAGTAAGGCACTTACTCACATACTTCGCTACATCGCGTTTCATACCCGGCCACCAATAATCTTTCTTTATGTCTTGATACATCTTCGTAGCACGGGATGTATAGAGTACCGAGTTTTATGAGCTTCATGCATAATCTTTACACGTAGACCCCCAAAACGAGGAATCCACATCCGTCCTAACCGGGTTCTAACATCGAGTGTGAATTCACCCATCTCCGCGACTAGACCTCTCATTCTTTCAGAGTTAAGATGATCTTCTTTCAATGCCTCATCATGAAACTCTTTGACTTGTTTCATCACACCAGAGGTCATGACCATAATCCTTCACCCGTATTGGCTCGGGTCTCTCCTTTCGGCTAAGGGCATCCATCACCATGAGCTCTAACCATCTCCTCTGCCTCATCTTCAAGTCCTTCAGCTCGAAGAAGTACTTCAAGCTCTTATGATCAGTGAATATGGTGCACTTCATCCCATACAGGTAGTGCCTCCAAATCTTTATCGCAAAGACAACTGCTAGCTCCAAGTCATGAGTAGGATAATTAACCTCATGAACCTTCAGCTGTCGGGATGCATAGGCTATAACCTTTCCTCTCTACATCAACACACATCCCAACCCTGCATAAGAAGCATATGAGTAAACCACCAAATCTTTGCTTCCATCGGGTAACGACAAGACTGGAGCTTGAGTCTACCTCACATTTAACTCCTTAAAAGCCTTCTCTTGACCTTGACCCCATACAAATTTCACATCCAATCGGGTCAAATTGGTTAGTGGAGAAGCTAACATAGAGAAGTATTGAATGAACCTTCTATAATAGACCGCCAAAGCCAAGAAACTACGGATCTCGGATGGCGTCTTTGGTGACTTCCATTGCATCACCGCCTCCACCTTTATCGGATCCATCATATTCCCCTTGGGATTCACTACATGACCCAAAAACTAAACTTCACACATACAGAATATGCACTTGGAGAATTTAGCATACAACTTCTCCTTTCTCAATGTCTCCAACCATCCGGAATGTGATTGGCATGCTCCTCCATGCTTTTCAAATAAATCAGGATATCATCAATAAACACAATTACTGATTTATCTAACATCGGCCGACACACTCGATTCATCAAGTCCATAAAAGTAGCTGGGGCGTTGGTCAATCCAAAAGATATAACGAGAAACTCGTAGTGTCCATAACATGTGCGAAAAGTTGTTTTAGGAATATCCTGCTCCTTCACTTTCAACTGATGATAACCAGATCGAAAATCTATTCTCGAGAACCAACTGACACCTTGGAGCTGATCAAATAGATCATCAATATACGGTAAGGGATACCTATTCTTCACTGTCAACTTGTTTAGCTCACGGTAGTCTATGCACATCCTCATACTATCATCTTTCTTCTTCACAAATAAGACTGGAGCACCCCAAGGAGAGATACTCGATCGAATGAACCCCTTATCAAGCAGCTCTTGAAATTGCTCCATCAGTTCCTTTATCTCAGTCGAAACCAACCGATATGATGCTTTAGCAATTAGTTGGGCACCAGGTATCAGGTCAATCTGAAATTCGATCTCGTGGACAGGTGGCACTCCTGGTAAGTCTTCATGAAACACGTCTGGAAAGTCACACACCACCGATAGATTGGACAGTTGTGGTGTTGGCATATCTACATCATTTACGTAGGCCAAGTAGGCACTACATCCACGCCTCATGCACTATCCCGCCACTGCCATCGAAATCACTTTCAGAATCATATTGACCCAATCACCATAAACCGTCACTGAACTCCCGTCAGGCACTGTCAATCGAATCATCTTTTTGCGACACACAATGATCGCCTCGTAGTCCGCCAACCAATCCATTCCTAGGACTAAATCGAACCCACCTAAGGTCACCACAAATGGTCTAATAGGAAACTTTTGACCTTCTAGTTCTACGTCACAACCTTCTATCATTTCAGAGATTCTGGTAGACTTACCTATGGCAGTTTCTACATCGAAGGGCTTATTTATAATCCTTTTACTAATATGCAATTAAGCACAAAAAGCAGTAGAAATAAAACTTTTACTAGCACCAAAATCAAATAACACAGAAGCTAGAGTTAGGTTTACTAGAAATGAACTTGACACAACATCGAGGTCCGTCCTAGCCTCCTCTTGCCTCATCGTGAATGCTCTGGCACTCGCCCTCTACCCTTGTCCATAAGCCTTCTTCACTCCCGAACCCTCAACCCTCGGCTTCTTGCAATCCCTACTCATGTGGACTTCCTCGCCACAGTTAAAATACATCCATTCCTTGCATTCTCTCACCATATGGCCAAGCTTCCCACACTTGAAGCACACGTTCAATCCTTATCTACACTCTCCGGTGTGCTCCATTCCACACTTGCCCTGCACCTTCATCCCCGCACCAGATATGACCACACGTCGGTCATCCACCCGCTCACCTTTGTTGCTTGGAGTGGCCCTGCCACATCCAACCCATTTCCCATTCCAATTCCGGTCAGTACCAGTCTTCTTGCTGACTTCAGCCACCACCACAATCCGTTCATCATTCAACCTCCCCGCCAAGTCAACCGCCAACCTAAAAGTGCTCGGACGGGAAGCGATCATGTGCCTACGGATATCCTCCGACAGCCCTTGGATGTATCTCTTGATATTTTGTGACAAATGCATCACTTGATCCGACACCAGTCATGCCATCTCATTGAACTTCATGGTGTATTGCTAATGTGTCATTGTCCCTGCCTCTAGTTGCATGAACTCCCTCTCATCTTTATCCATCTCTCTATGAGGACAGAACTTCTCAATCACTAATTTTTTCAGCTCCGCCCACTTTATCCTTCCAACTGCCCGACTACCCTCGGCTTCGACGATATTGTACCACCAGCACAAAGCCGAGTCCACAAATGAGTGGTTAGCAAAATTCACCTTCTAGCCTTCCCGGCACTCGCTAATGTCAAGTACATCCTCCATCTCTCTCACCAATCGATGAGCAGCAACAGTAGTGCCATTACCATCAAAGGTAGGGGGCTTGCATCTTTGAAATATTTCGTAGTTGCAGCCTCATGCCACCTCCTTCATAGGCTCTTCTTCATCTACTTAATCATCGGAGAGAACCGTCTCAGTCTCTGGTCGCTCCCATCCTCTTGAGGACCTGTTCCTCTCTCTTCGTTCTCCTTCTAGTACAGCCTTTATCAGTTCTGTCACCACTGATGCTAGGATCATCTGCATGACCTGATACACCTCCTCAACAATAGCCTCCTTCACTGAGGCTCTCAAGTTAGCACTCTCGTCCCTGGCCTCCGGACGAGGGGTCTCGGGTTCTTCATGAACCACCTCTTCGGCTCTAGTCCTTCCTCTTACGACCCGTGGTTCAGCAGCACGTCCATCGCAACCTCCACCACGCGAAGCCCTCGATGATCTACCACCGGCCATCCTCAAACACACTATAAGAATCAAACACTAACATGGTCATTCGAAGGAAAAGCTCAGTTTATGTTATGTATAGTAAGTCCCTAATTATTGTGGCCAGTTGTGATTAGCCACTTACTTTACTCTTCATACCCCAAGCAGTTCCTATCCTAACTACATCTATATCTAAATCTACTAAAAGCACTAAAACCACATAACATGCGCACATAATGCCGGTTAATCATTAAAGAAAATACGCAGCTACTCGGACTGGCATCACATCCCTTTCCGTCCCTTTTCAGTTTAAGTTTAGGTTTCTTTTGAAAATTTACCTGTCTCACTTAAACTTTGGCTCTGATACCAACTTGTAAGGCCTCATTCCCGAGACACTCACAACTGGTCGCTCATTGCACATAAAACATAAATTTACATTAACTTTAATTAATCATTGCAGCGGAAATATTTAAATAAACATTTTTCATTATAATAATTGTTTTTGCAAAATAATACAACATTCATTGCAAAACATTGTTTGTTCGCATTACAATACAAAAACATTATACAAAAGAATGCCATCTAAAATGAGCCAAGTAGCCGCCCCGTGCCATGCTCAGCAACAATCACTTGCCAACTGGAAACACATAAAAGTCAATAACATTGAGTGAGTTCTAGTTTTAAAATAAAAGTTACACTACTTTCTTTCTAAACAATTCATTATATTCTTACGCGATCAAGCATAATACGTACACATAGATAATATCATCATTATGTTCATCATTCGTTCATTAACTTTTTTTCATTCATCGCACGTCATTATCATTCATTTTCATTCACTTCCATTCATACTCTTCTTTACTTATTTTTCGTATGTTCATTACTTCCGATGACATGTACATTACCCCGAACATTGTGCATGAAGATGGTTATTGGGCCTGAGGTCTTTCATAGAACTCGAACATTGTGCACAAAGCTGACTCCAGTACCTAGGACAAGTACACTCATCACTTATATTTTCTCCTTCATTCCGGATTAATGCCATATGCTATAACCCGAACATTGTGCACGAAGCTGGTACTGGGCTTGAGGTTTTTCATAGACCTCGAACATTGTGCACGAAGCTGACGCCAGTACCTAGGACAAGCGGCAAGGATCCCATATGTATGGTCAATCACCAAGATTAGACCCAAGTGTAAATTCTTTTGGGGTAGCTAACCCGCACACAGTTGAGCTTACACCCTTCATTAGGTGTGAACCTCCATACTTTGCTTGCAAGACTTTCTTACTTTCATTCATTCATTAATGCATGCATTCTTTAATTACATTCCTCTTTTCATTATCTTCCACTTTATGTTACATAATTCTTTCTATTTCATTCATAAATATTCAACGTAAAGCCATGTAAAATAAACAAACACAACAATGAACATGAACATAGTCATACAAATCATCACCATACAAGGCACCATCATACATGACTTAACAATCATCATACAACATCAAAAGTCAACTTCTCCCATGGGAACATCCCAAGTCAAAGCCTATATTTCACTTTTTCCCCAAAAAATCAGAAAACAAATCTAAGTCTTAGGCGCATGGGCACTATGCAGCCACATGGCCTTTCAGACGCATGGGGAATAGTTAGGCACATGGGGAACTTCTGGGCGCATGGGCACTATTTGGGCACAAGGCCAACACTTAGTCATCCCGGTCAATACTCTAGGTGCATGGGCACTATTTGGGCGCATGGGGTTCTAGGCGTCTAGACAACCAAATTCAGCCTTTTCTAGCCACATGGCTACTATTTGGGCACATGGGGTTTTGGCGCAAGGGAACACTTAGGCAGTTTAGAAACACATTCATAACCATAAACACACATTCATAACCATAAACACACCTAAAATCAAATCCCACCCGTAAACACATACACATATATAATCGGGTGAAAACCCACTTTTATAAATATGTTCATACATGTATTTCTAGCCCCAAATCAGTTTAAAAAAATTAAAAAAAGGGGTTCTAGAACTCACCTTAGCATCCTTTTGGGTATGACTTTCTTTAAAACCCGTTTGCTATGAGTTCAACACCTAATACCCACCAAGAACACACACACCCGAACACATAAACACAAATAAGCACACTACCGAGGCAAAGACCAGTTAAGAACACCATAATAATGAATTCTTACCTTGAATTCGATCTTGTCTTGTTCTTCTTCAAATATTTGAGAGCTTTCAACTTCAACCCTTTTCTCTCTCTCTCTCTCTCTCTAAAATCCGATTGATAATGTGTAAGCATACAACATGGGCGGCCATGTTGCTTTATTCACCAACTTTTGAAAGTTTTTGTCTTTTTGACACTTTTAACCCCTCTACTTGGGTTTTATAGCTTTTCTCTCTTTTTCTTCATTTCTATTCTTTCTTTAGAACCTTCAAAATAACCGGGTGTTACACTGAGGTTCTTGTGGAGCCACCACCTCTTGTTCAAGACTTTCTTGAACTGGTGAAAGGGTAGGAATATGTTTGTAGAGCCTTCTGTCTTTTTTGTTCCTTTACTTGAAGAAGCAATCTTGCATCCTCTGCTTCCTTCCTTTCTCTTTACATTTCCATGTCAGCCAGTTCATTTAGTTCCTTTAAGGGGAGGGAGATGATATTATCAATATCATAGTTCCTGGTCTGTAAGTAAGTAATCCTGACTGCCCTCAACTCATCATTCCGAATGTTGGGTCTGGGAGCAGCCCTAATTGCAGCTTCCTTGAAGCCAGCAGGCCCATCAGATGAACTTTCTCCCCTTAGCTTCCTTTTCATCTCTCTCTCTCTCCTCCTTAATCTCCTCAGTAGTCATTTTCTTTTTCCCTTTGTCACTCAAAGACATTTGTGACTCAGGGTGGAGAGAGCTTTGGACTTCATTTCTTGGTGTAGCATCCAAGCTCTTGCAAGAGAGATGTTGAAATGAACCTTCACCAACAGGTGTCTCATCAAGGGAATGGACTTTTGAATCAGTTGTAGGTGTGATAGGGCTCTCAGGTTCAATCATTGGACCTTCATTCAAGGTTTTCCCTTTGAAGCTAATCTTAGGTTCTGCCTCAACATCCAGTTGACTATTGACATTACCTGATTGCCTCTGTCTCCATCTGAGACTAAACTCTTCAGTAATCCTGTCTTGAATCCTTTGAGCCAAGTTTTTAGCTTGTCTAGACTGGCTTGGATTGACGAGTGGGATGTTGAGAACGTCAAAACCTTCATAGTAGTTCAATGTCTGAAAATTGAAGATTTCTTGTTGCCCTTGAACTCTTTGAAGAATGATGACTCTTCTGTTGGTGTGATACATCCACCCTATGATGTAATTGGAAGTTCCTTGAGGTGGAGATGACACAGCCCTTGGAATGCCTTCCTAAAAAAGACTATGAATGAAGGAGTCTATAGAGTCCACATTAATGTGAACATGAGGAAGTTGCTGAGTATGGATAGTTGCAAGTGAAGATGGTGAGTCTTCAAAGTCCATGCTCTGTGAAAAGCTCCGAGGTTCTGTAATTGTAATGACTTTCTCCCCCTTTTTGGTAGCATCACCTTATTGCATAGGTGAGCTAGGAGTTAGGTCAATCACATTTACAGGTTCTTGTGTTCCTGGTTGAGCTCTTTTTAAAGGTGTCCTAGCTAGTTTCTCCTTGAGATAAGAAATCTCAAGTTGCTGATCATTGACCCTATTGTGTAAGAGAGTCACCTAAGATTCCAAGGGACTAACCTTAGAGACTAGATACGTGCATGTTTTTGATAGTTTTTGCACCTTTATTCTTAAATTCTCCTCTTCTTCATTAGAAGATTCATTGGGGGATGAGATAATTGGACCAAAGTCCTCACTCTCACCACCAACATGTTGTTCTAGGCTGTTGGTTTTCCTCTGCTCATTGATTACTTTAGATGGAGTATTAGTGGGCTAAGTTGCCATGGTTGAGGTCTTAAAGATGTAATCACTTACAGAAGTGAGAGCCTCTTTCATATGAACTTCTTAAGCAGAGTCAGGGACATCCACCTTAGTAGTGGGTAGATGATGTAGACTAGACAAGGGAGAAGCAGGAGCACTCATCTCTCTTTGAGTGGGGGAAGAGAAGAGAGACTCATGATACTAACTGAATCCCAAGTCTTCATCATCATAGAAATCAAGGGTAGGAATTGGTTGGTTAAGATCTAAAGGCTAAGGATGGAAACTTTCCCCTGAAGGTTGTTCACTAGAGTGTTGAGACTCTGAGTGAAGGCTTAAGGCTATTGGGCTAATAAGGTCATCAGTAAAAGCATGAGGAACTTCAACACTAATAGTTAAAGTAATAGGAGTGGTTTGCTTCATAGGATAAGTGGGAGCTCCAGAGTCCACTTCCTCATGTGTGGGTAGTAGCGTGGGGGCCTGCACAAACTGAGTAACTTGTGTAGGGGTTCGTTTGGATTTTCTATTGTAGGTGAGGGGGATTTGTGTTTGTTTTGGTGGTTGAGAGGTTGAAGGTGTGGGTTTAACACTAGCTTGTGTTGCTAGTGTTGCTATGTTCAACACTAACATTTTAGGGAGAAGGGTTGTTTCAACCCTAGAGAAGCCAACAGTTGGCTTCTTCAAAATTTTAAAGATGTCAGGCTTCATTTGTCCCAATTTAAGAATAATATTTGTTTCCCTCAATTGTGAGCCCAGTTCACAGTTGAGAATATGTTGAACATATGTAGGAAACATATAATACTTTAAGGAGTCAAAGTTAGCAATGAAATTTGTATAAAAAACTGAGAGTACCTGAACTTGACCCCCTAAATCATTCCATGTACTATGAAAGAGAGATCTTCAGGAATCTAGTCCCATCCCCCATGCTTTTTGGACAAGTTGTGGATGACCACATGTAGTAAGTACTTCCACTAGGATGAGACCTTCCATTTCCTAAAGGTCTTTACAAATAAATCCCACTCATAGCCCATTTGCTCAAAGGATTGGTTGATAGCTTCCTTGGGAAAGGACAACTCACCTTCTTCATCATCCAACTGAAGATGGGTGTTTATGATGGATGGAGTGATGTAGATTGTCCTCCCTTGCACTGTAGCAGACAGTGCCTTCTCCCTATCTAGGATGACCTCATGATAGGTCTTCCAGAAGTCAAGAAAATGATCCTCATAAAGAAGATGATCAATGGCAAAGGAGGTGGAGTAGTTTTATAAAGCCAAAAATCGACAAAACCCAGAGAAATATGGATCTTTCTCAAAGTTTAATACAACAACCTGATTGTGTTGCCCGTAACTACATGGAAAAGTTTGAGTCATTTTTGCGGTTGAGGTTGGCCATTTGAGAAAGCTTAAAGGTGAAGAAAGTGTAGAACAAAGGTTGTTTTAGAGAGATGTTTGGAAATTTAGGTCTGGAAGAAGATGAAGATGATAAAGAAAGAGGGGGTACTGTTGGGATTATATATGAAATGGATGACAAAGTTAATAAAAGAGGATAAACTTTGAAATCTAGATGTCAGTCCCACCTCTAAAAAAGTAGTTTGCTTTTTGATCAAAAGGTAGTTTTCTTGGAAGTATAAAATCTTCGGAAGTTTTGATAAAAAGCTTTCGACGCCAAAATGACTTAAGAAGAGATTCCTGAGAGTTTTGAAAAGTTTTCTTCGGAAGAGAATTAAGTCTTGGATAGTTTATTTAATTAAGTATAAAGCTTCCGAGAGTTAATTTGCTTTGGAAGAAAGTTGTCCTTGAAAACATTCAAATACTTAAGGTAAATATTAAGCTTCAAAAGATATTTAAGAAATTTCTTCCAAAGGCAATTTTACTTAAGCAGTTGTTTGTTTTGAAGGCATAAGTTTCTTTTGAAGATAAAATCATATCTTCCGAAGGACAAAAAAGATCAAGATTTTCAAAAATATAAGGAAAATCTTCTAATAAGATTATCTTCCAAAGAAATCAAGAGCTTATGAAGATGATGAAATAGACAACTTAGGACACATGGATTTTAGAAATAATATGAATTAGTTTTACTCAAGGTTAATCATCCTCGAAGATCATATGTAGGTTGGGCTCACCTTTAGTTTAGTTTGTTTACTTTTAATTATAATAGGTCTTTTGTTAGTTTTCTTATGTAAATACTTAGATTTATGTATTTTGGCAGTCTAGCGAAACTGTGAGCGAAACTATAAGTTCGCTCACAGTTTGTTGTTTTGTTCGCCTGACGAAACTGCTGTTTTTCTGGCGAAACTATAGTTTGTGCAGAACAGTTTCGCTGACAGCGAAACTATTTGCGAAACTATAGACTGCTACATATTGTTTTGTTTCTTCTCATTGTAGGTATGCTTGAAAAACCCTAATCGATTATCATTGTTGCAAGTTACCATTTCAAAGCAGTTAATACACAGAATTATCCTTGTGCTTTTGTTATTGATTGTCATTGATCATTGTGTTTTTATGAATGAGTTCTTATTGTGTTCAATCTTCTTTGTTATTTTTGTTTAGTATATTTGTGAGATATTGAATGATTCTTAACATCATTTGCACTATAATACGATCACATGGACCAACAATGTGGTATCAGAGCCTATTCCCTCTCCCTCATCTAATCCTACACAATTTGTGAGTGAAACTTCTCCTCACACTTTCCCTTTAGACACCAACTACAAAACTTTGACAGATCATCCTCTTGATAATGTTATTGGATCTATCACTGATGGTGTTCGACGCGGAGTCAATCTAGTTTGATTAATATCTGTCTCTTTTCCTATTTCATTTCTCAAACTGTCCTAAAAAATTTACACGCCGCTCTACTGGATCCTTGCTGGGTGGAGTCGATGCAATTGGAGAATCAACAATTCCGAAAGCTTAAAGTTCGGACCTTGGTTGACTTGCCACCCACCAAATGCCCCATTGGTACCGAATGGGTGTTTAAGAACAAACCGGATGATCGTGGTGTGGTGGTGCATAACAAGTCTAGACTTGTTGTGCAAGGTTTTGCTCAAGAAGAAGGGATTGACTATACTGAAGTCTTCGCACTTGTCACCCGTCTTGAAGCAATCATGATCTTTCTCGCTCATGCTGCCTATAAATAGTTCCAAGTCTATCAGATGGATGTTAAGTGTGCTTTTCTTTATGGAGACATTGATAAGGAGATATTTGAGTGTCAACCACCAGGTTTTGAAGATCCTAACTTTCCAGATAAAGTCTACGAGCTTGACAATTTGTTGTATGGTCTTCATCAAGCACCTAGAATCTGGTATGAGACCCTGACACAGTATCT
>BJCM01021871.1:914-43742 GCA_018326385.1 Flaveria bidentis
ATTATTACAACTTATTTAGTCCATGTGTTATGAACAATCATTTCATATTCGTCCGCCCCGATGATTCCGCCGTCAGTCGAGGTGTGACAGATTGGTATCAGAGCTATGATTATAGGGAATTAGGTTATTAGAAATGGAATGACCTAGATTATAACACATGGACCTAAATTAATTGAAAATCTTATGTTTTTGGTTATATCTTGTTTGTGTTGTATTTACTTTAATAGTCTTGTAATGTCAATTAAAAATAATATTTAATATTATTACAACTTATTTAGTCCATGTGTTATGAACAATCATTTCATATTCGTCCGCCCCGATGATTCCGTCGTCAATCGGGGTATGACAGATTGGTATCAGAGCCATGGTTATAAGGAATTAGGTTATTAGAAATGAAATGACCTAGATTATAACTAAGTACCTTTACACATGAGTCGTCTTATGTACTTTATATGCTTAGCCTATAATCTCATTATATTCAATTAAAAGCCTAATCATGTTTTGCATTAGCCTATAATCATTCATTAATTACCTATAAAGTTTCCTAAAATTGTCAAACCTAAATAAAGAAACTAGACAATAGAATGAGTCAGTTTAAAATTAAAACTAGATACAAGATTTTACGAGTAGTACTATTAGTTGTTTAGAAAAATAGTCCTTTGATACGTTAAAAAATAGTCATCTAAGAAGGTTTTGATTGAAGATGTAATCAATCGTTTTTAAAAATAATAATTTATAAAGAACAACCGTAAAACAAATTATATTTTAATAAATTCACATTTTTCTTGTTGTTTTATGTTACTATATTTTATTAATGTGACATGCCCAACCTGAAAGAGAAAATTCCAAGTTAAGATACATTTGAGAACGAAAAAAACCGACCACAAAGAAAAAAAAATAGGTTCGCACTAATTAATTTCTTTCTCTTATATAGATCACTTTTTTTTATGCTATCAATCCAACTTCTTGTGGAATGTGTATACGTATTCTTTTTATCCATGTGTTTCTTGGTGGACCTTTTTTCGATATTTAAATTGTTTTATTATAATATGTACACGTTTATGTATGTAAACTTCTTTTAGCATTGTTAAATACTTATATGACCATATGTTATATAAAAAATTGCACGCCAATAATATTAAGAGTGATCTTTCACATATCTATGAATGTAAAATTAATTTACCATGCACCATTATAAAAACATATATATAGTGACATAAGATAAGTTGTAATATGAGACAACCGTTAATTTCATAGTCATTAATTAATTTAGATCAATTTCTTTTTTTTCTTTCAAGTTTTAAGAGTCTAATCATATATAACGAGCCACCCATGTTACCGGTCACTACTTAAAGAGGATTCAAGAACTCAATACTATCATAAGTATAATTAAATTAGAACTATATATATACAACCAAAACAAAATTTTCATTTTTGGAGTAATTAATCAACGAATGAGATTTTAAAAGAAAAATAAATAAATTTAGAAAATAAAAAATTTAGCCCGACCAATCTAGTCTGGTTCACTGGCTCTCCGGTTTGTCCGATAGGGACTATTAAAAGATCGACATACCAGACGGGTAGACACTCGGTTTCGTGGTCCAACGGACTCAGTCCGGTCCAATAGTAAAAACGTTACTACTTTCCATATAGAAAAGGTCAAAACTTTGCGTTAGTGGTGATCCATGTGACCCTTGTAGTTGAGTGGTTCACAACCTGTTACGATCGGAACCCAACCTAACTTTATTCATCACACACACACACGCACTTCTGCACACAACCACTTCATTCTTTTTGTTATAAATAAGCTTGTTATAACTAGATCATCAGTATTTACTACACAAACTCTCTCTCACACACACACTCACTCACTCATGTGTTAATTAACTGGTGGTAGCTTCTGGAAGTAATAGTACAGAATTTGACTACAAGATCATATCTATGAGGTAGGTGATGATCAAGATGGAGAAGCAGGGTACGTGCATTACTAAATCATCATGGAATTGAAGTTAAGTTAACCAACTCAATCACTTTGATCTCTTATGATCACTTCAAACTATGTTCGTGGTTGTAGTTAGCATGCAGACTAATTAACGCGTGCTAACAATAATCACGAACATGAATGAGTTAGTGGTTCATGTGCCCGTCTTCGCCATCATGACCGCCTTAACCTTAACGTCAAAGTTATATAACAAAATTCAACATTGCTGCACTTAATTTGAAGACTCGATCTATCACAAACCAGTATCTTGTAGATCAGTACATCATGTAAGTCCCACCGTAACATACATATGGATTTTATTTTTTCTTTTTTCTTTTTAATTACCACAAGTACTTCATGCATTCATATAAAAAAACTTATGTTGATATGATACCGATCTTTACAATCGTAAAAAAATGTCTACTGTAACAAGTTCAATTACAAATAATAATCTATATGTCACACTTGTATAGGTGGAAAAAAACTTAATACTTGTTAATGTGCATACGTAGTTATATAAATGCACTGAAATTTCTTTACTTTGGCTGAGGGAATTTAGCTACTTTTTTCACCCTTTTAAGTGTAAATATTAGAGGTAATTGGATACATCAATTTTCTTTAGGATTCTTGAAGAGTGTATTCTCTAATCTTAAATTTATATATAATTGACATATTATATAATACATTATTAACTATATGTTGTATATTATATCAAACATTATTAGCTGTATATAGTTTAGAAACTATGATGAATAGTGATTGGTTGCATTACCAGGTGGCAAGCCAAGATTAGACCAGAAAAGTTTTGTTTTACTTTTTTTTTAATTTTAATTTGCAAGTGTGTATAAATGAGTTTATTCTATACAATTAAGTAGTTAAGTAAATATATCTATAAAAACTATGTAATTTCAATTAATACACTGGAGTTAGAATAGGAAGAGGAAATCACATTCATTAGCAACAGCAGATAAGTAAATCATATTAAGATTTTATTTTTCACACTTGTTGTCTCTCTCTTTTAAATGATCTACTTCAGATCCATTAGTAACACTAATTAAATGAGCACATAATGATTTTACCCCCTAAAACATCAACAACATATTGTTTCTAACATGTTGGGAGAAATTATAAGAGAAGGGTCATGGTCCAAACGCTGAACAAACCTTGGAATCAAGTCGATGCACGATTTAACCATCGATCGATCACAAATCACTTAATTTCCATCTTCGCTTTTAAAACCTCGGGAGCATGCATGGTACAACCGCAATCAGTCATAGATAGACATTGCAACTCTATTAAGAAAGACTAAAGTGTATGGTTTGAGATCCATAAGCTATTATAGTTCTATACAACATATAACAGTGATTTGAGCTTTAACTCACATTTCAACATCTTTCAATATTTTCACTCAAACACATAAAATCATGGACTAGTGGACCTAAGGCAAACATACTAATTTTTAAGGCACATTTCACATAGAAATCTAACTAGCATGAGATACATCTTGCACACAATCAATGAAACCAATGAGTTCTAATATAGCACAAGTTAGGCTTGTATTAAGAAAATCTCTATCTAGTATAATACAGTTGGAACAAATTCATTGGAAGTACTAACTTCAATAGCACAATTCCTATCATACATTTTATTCATAATTCTTTTTATGCACACATCATGCTATAAATTTTATTTTGTGCAGATGAATTATAATTACAAGGAACAATACACAAATACTTACTTGAGGTACTTTAGCTTAATCCAAAGCATATAATATTACATATAATGTAAACATAATAACTTTTAAAATACAAAAATTAATTGCTATTAAGTATTTTAGTTATAAACTTTTAAAAATATATATCTCAAACTTTTATAATGGATTATGCCTTTACATAGCAAATCAATTAAGCTAGTTGTTCTATATAAATATTTTATATATACAACACGAATGTATGATATTCAATTCGTTGGCTTGGATTTAGCTTAATTGGGTGCATGCATACCAATTTATTGTCAAACCTGTGAATACATTTAACTAAACATATCAGGTTTTGGGATGACCCTTTTATTTTTAATTTCTTATATTATATGCAATAACTTAAACTGCAAAATTATACAATCTATAGGTTTTTATAGTAATATATATGCAAAAGAAATATAACTCATGAATGGGTGAATCATGTTTAGGGTTTGTGTGTTAGAGCTGATTTTATACTTTTTATTGTATCCAGGTTTGAGTAAAAATACTTGTTTTGTGTTGGGGTCCAACCAGTCAACCCTTGAACAGACCCGTTTAACACTTTCGTTCATCAAAAAAATTTATTTGATTAACTACAAATACAAAAGCTAAGTTAATTTGGTTTTTGTTTAATATAAACTTTAATCGGTTGTTGAGAAATGTAAATAATAATACTATGCTAACTTTGCAATTAAACACGTTAATAGTTTATACATAGATGTTACTAGCTATTTCAACAGAAAACATACGGTAACAAAAGGTATTCTAACTAAAAATAATAAAGATTAATAAATAAAATGAATAAACATATATCTTTTTTGTATTATAAATTGAAAAACCTAATATCAGAATTCATGTATAAACTATTGCAAATTGCATGAGATTTACGAGGTGGGTGGTGAGCACGATGGGGAAGCAGGTCATGTGCATTCACCAACTCATTATGCAAACAAACAACACCACTTTTGATCTTTTGCCACCCATAAAGCATCCTCTATATGGCAAAAAAAGGTCATTGAACATCTTTTGAGGCATCAAAAGTGGTTGCTAAAGCTCTTTTCAGTTTTGTTTTCTGTTCCATGAGTAATCTTAAAGTTAGGATTTCATGTTTGGTGAGGGGTAGTTAACTAGTTATCTATTACTGAGTGTGCTTAACCGATAAATGGCTCAAAACACACGCATTCGCATTTTTCACCTTTATTACACATGTGAAAACTAATTAACGAGGTATTAGATCACGTACGCCCGGTTGTCCTCATCACTACACGAACATTCGTTTTCAGGAAGCATAAACACAATGGTTTGATCTTGACAGGTCAAAATGGTTCCAGGGTAAAGTCAATGGTTTTGCGACTCGAATGAGGTCACAACTCACAAAGTTAGTAAATCTAAAGAGCTTGTTGTAGCAATGACTTGATTACTTTTGTGATTGGACCTACATAAGCTCATTTTATTTTATAGTTGTTGAAACTATTAGCGAGAATATATGTATTAGGTAGTGTACATTGTAACAAAATTTATCATAAGTAGGAGCTTCGATTTGATTTGTTTTCTCGTACCTATACTCATTGTATACTTATCAATAGTTAATATAATGCATAAACCATAGTTTCTGTTAGACATATTATTGATGGCTCTTTTAAATGAATGAAGCAATTACCTAGTCTAAGTGAAAAGAAAAAAAAAACTTATGATCTCTGAACTCAATCGTGAACCATATGCTTTTAGCTTAACATAGAGGTGCAAAATTCGATGTTTTTTAAAGTAACTGGTTTGGTTACTAATTGAACTTGTTAATGGTCAAAAGCGGTTATTCCATAGCCTAGTTTTGTTATTACTAGGTTTGAGAGGGTATAAAAATCAATTAATTATAGTAACCGGTAATTTTTAATATTTTATAAATGGTTTATAATTACTTAATAACCGGCTAAAATTAGCTTATTCGCGCAACAAAAATACTAACCGGTTTCTAATTGGTGTTTTTTGCATGTTTCTACAGTACTGGTTATTCACAGGTTCGGTTAGCTGTTTGGTTTCCGATCGAGTTGGTTAACCTGCTTTTCCCCAACTTTAGCTAAATATTATACGTAGGAATTGGATAAGGGACTCTCTTAATACGGGTCGGGCCTCGTTTCTTCTAATGGAAGAGGAGTTTATTGGGTTGGAGAAAGGGCCCAAATGAATTGTGACACTCTACACATATCCCACATCGGCCGTGGACAGGACAGATTCCTGGTTCATAAGGAATGTCTGGCCTCTAACATCAACAACGCGTTTTGGGCGTATTGGCTGTGGATGAGAGGAGAACTCCATAGTTAAGCGTGCTCAGGTGGGAACAATCAATGGATGGGTGACCTCCCTGGGAAGTTTTCACCCGAGCAACCAAAAGCAAATCCGTGAGCTTCTCGTGGGCAAAGCGGACAATATTGTTGATGCGAGGGGCCGGGTGTTACATGAATCAGTCCAGTAATTTAACTTTTTGGGTGTATATATCCAATTACATATATACTCAACTTAAATTTTTAATTACATATTTCTCCTTGTAAAAATTTAATTAATTATATATATACCCAAATTAAAATTTTAATTACATATATCCCCTTCTAAAACTTATTAATTATATATATACTCAAACTAAAGTATAATTACAGATGTCTATTTTATTAAACATAAATATTACATATTTACCTATTTTATTACTTTTATTTAAAAAAGCTTATATAATTAGTATTTTACTCTTATTTTTATTAAACTATAAAATTATGTTTTCTCTTCTTTACTTATTTTTTAAGTTTTGATTATTTATTAATATTTTTATATTAACATTTTGTATCTTCTTTTTATTTTTACTTTTTATACTAATTTTTTTCTAGTACTTGTATAACACAATTTTAGTCTCATTATGCAATATAAAATTATGTGTTCGGATCATGTTGCATAACGTGACCGGAAGTGTCTCGTATAGCAATCGGAAAATTTTGTATCAAAAATTAAAAACAAAAGGAACGTTAAAACGTAAGTATAGAAATATTAATACAATAATCAAAACTCGAAAAGCTAGTAAAAATAAAAAAAAAAACATAATCTTATAGTTTTATAAAAATAAGAGTAAACACTAATTATATAAGTTATTTTTAATAAAAATAATCAAATGGATAAATATGTAACATTTATGTTTAATAAATCGGATATATATAATTAAACTTTTAGTTTAGGTATATATATAATTAACTAAGTTTTACAAGAGGATATATGTAATTAAACTTTAATTTGGTATATATGTAATTAACTAAGTTTTACAATGGGATATATGTAATTAAAGTTTTAAGTTGGGTATATATGTAATTAATAAAGTTTGTAAGGGGAAATATGTAATTCTCCCTTTTCTTAAACCACAAATGTATCGTATCATTACACTGCATTTCAATGTATTACAATCGCTAAGGATTAAACTTTAAACCACAAATGTATTGTATCATAATCACGCAAGACGTTCAGACCTCTTTCCGCGATACTTTTAATTTTATGTATTTATTTAACATTTTGATTGTTTTCATAAAATTAATTCTACCTCGTATAAAGGTTATTTAAATTCTATAATGAAAACCAGTAAATAACTACTACACATGTATAAATAGGATTGTTAGTTTTCATATTCTCTTGGCCATATTGCTCCAGATAATATTCTCTTCAAATAAAGAAACATTTTCAATGTATATATAATCATTTTATATTTACATTTACGACATATGTTTCATTTATATGAAATTTATAATATGTAATTCTGTGTGTTGTATACCCTCTTTAAGTTGAATTGACATTGCCTTATAAATATTCTGATATTCCATTGTAGTATTTTATACCCAAACTACCAAATGATACCCGGGCTCATTTTCCTTAAGTGGGATTCGTTATATTTATTCGTTCAAATCAACTATAAAATAGGTATGTTTGTACAAATTTAGTCATATCGGTACCATACTAGCTCGACTCATAGGAATGGGGTTTGCTATCGAGCAATATTCAAGTGGCTCCCCACAACAACTCAGTAAACCGATATGTGTTGTGAGCCCACGGTTCGTGTTGCCAAACCCTATTCACATGTTGAGCGGGAAGAAATTGCTAACTCTCTATGACGGAAACTTTGGTGTGACTGATGTTGATGGTAACTTGATGTTCAAACTCAAAGGGAAACTATTGAGCTTTCATGGTAAACGTATGTTGGTTGATGCCGCTGGAAACCGTATCCTCACTCTTCAAAAAAAGGTCAGTTTGATCATGACATTTAAACAAACAAAGAATCAATTCCTGACATGACATGAAAGTAATCAAATAGTGACTTAATTAGTTAATATATCTGTTTTGGGTCTTTAAAAAGTTTCTGTTTACGTTATAATTAAAAGGAGTTATTTAGAAAATATTAATGTTGATGCTTTAGTCTGTAATCAGCCTTTGACCGTTCCTTTACAAAATTGACAATAATTTTCTTTCTTAAACTATTCTACAACTTTTACGTCCACTAACTTAATTGTAACAAGAAATGTAGCTAATGAAATTATGATAATATGTTTCATTATACCTTGAAAAAATTACGTAAGGTTTTTAAAAGGTTGTATTATCTTTAAAATAAACATTTTTATCAAATGCAACATTAGAGGAAGTTATATTACATCTAAAACAACATTTTTTGCTAACAAGTACAATTTTTTTGTTAAAATTTACAACTTTTTTTATAAAATATTGCTTATAAAAATTGACTTATTTTTCTAGTAGCAATTACTCCCAATTATGGATTCACTAACCCTTTCCGATCAATTACTTTAAGCTCGAATTAAATATACAAACTCGAATTTGTTAAAAGGGAAGATAAAATAAAAGAAGATAAAACAATCAAAAAGACACCGAGTATAAAGTTTTTAGTTGTCTGCCTTGTTACCAAGTCACAAGATATTACTCATAATCACCTATACAAATTAAACAAGTCGACTAAAAATGCGACAAGATTTTGGTTAGGGTTTGATACGACACAAATAACTACATGACTCATATGTGAGTCTACCCATTCAACCTGTCAACTCGAACTACTAACTAATCCACCAACCCGACCCGATTCACCCTCCCGACTTAGATTAAAAGTTAACTCGTTCAACGGCCTGTTGTAACCAATTAATAATTTTGTTAATATTGTCAGCTAACGAGTGCCCGCAAAAGGTGGCAATGCTATAGAGGAGACAGCACAGACCCAAGAGATCATATGTTCTTTGCTAAACAAGTAAACCGAACACACATCAAGACATCACTTGATGTATTCTTGGCCACCAATAGAAACCAAGATGTCGCTGACTTTACAGTCAAAGGTAACTGGTTTGAAAAACGTTGTACTGTTTATGCTGGAGAGAGTACAACTGTCATTGCAGAGGTAGCTAATCATCAACAATCTTTCATTAATTACTGTCTAACATGCACCATAATTATCTTGGCCCCTATTCCCTAAATAAGGTTTATGGTGATAATTAATGTAGATAAGCAAGAAACAACCCGTTCAATTCATCGCTTTTGGAGTCGATACGTACACGATCACAGTTTATCCAAATGTTGATTACGCGTTCATTGTTGCACTCATAGCGATTCTCAATGAGATTAACGACGAGAAAGATGATGGTGAAAAATGAAGTAGAGGATGCCAAAGTAGCAACTTCAATATTATGGTGTTATGTTTAGTAAAAGACTAAATAATATGCCGTATTTGTAGTTGTATAATGTCGTGTACTGTATCTCAAATAAAATGCATCAATAATACTCTTTAATTTCCTTCTAAAATTATTTTACATCTTTTGGTAATGTTTTACAACATATCATTTCGGATACATCATTTTACATGTCACAAGTCAAATTAACCAGATTAGTTAAAGCCCAATAGGCCCAAGGACTCATTATGGCCCGTTTAAGGCCTGGTTTTGAGGACTAGTCCCAACTCCCAGTAGTCAATATAAGTCGGCCCATTAGGCCCATAATTAACAGCCAACATATTTATGCTTTTTATTGTCGTTACTCGTTACCAATTACCATGACGCAAAGCTGAAATTTCAAAACATTTTTATCACAACAAAACGTGCAAATAAATCATCATAGATTAGTGATTAGTTGTTGGAATGACATCTACGGAAAACGGATTAAAATCTTTGCGTTTTATTCTCGTCTACAAATCTTGAAAATATATTCTTTTTATGCGAATACGAACATGTTGGTTTTTTTAAGCAAGTGAACATGAGAAAAAATCAATTTAAACCAACTCTACTCGTTTTCGTTTGATTTATTCAAATTCTTAAGAATAGCATATCAAAAGCATAAATAATTAAATCATAAATATTAAGAGAAACCTCTAACGTTATATTCCTGAGTCTTATTTGAAGGGGAAAATAGAAGAAAATTGATAGAAAATTAATTGTGTTTATGAGGGTTCTTTTAAATGAAAGAAATTTAAAAGATTTATATTTCTAGTTTTTTAAAGGATAAAAGAGTGAAGAAAAGAAATAAAGTTTTTTACTAATCTTTCATCCTAACTTTCCTTTCAAAATTAAAGAAAATAGTAAAGAAAAGAAATAATTTTTTTACTAATCTTGCATCCTAACTTTCCTTTCAAAACTAATGGAAATATATATATAAAAGAAAGAAACCTAGAAAATTTTATTTTGTTTTTATTTCCTTTAAACTCTAAAAATAAAATTTATAATATGCTTTTACTTTAATCCCTTTTTTTCTTTCTCTCCTCAATTCACTTTCTCTTTCTTTTTCTTCTCTTATTAGTATCCTAACACTTGTTTACTCTCTTTTTGTCTATTAAACTAGAAAACGCAGTGTAAGTCTAATAGTAAAATAATTTACATTCAATCCAAAGTCATGATTTTAAATACCGAATAACTTGTAATAGTTTTACACAATGCGTAGTTATAACGCGTGTTTCCCCACAAATAAATTTAAAAAAGTAAACATAAAGAGAAAATTCAAAGAGTTGATATATTCAACACGTCATGAAACATATAATGTCTCAATTTAAACTGAAAATTCCCACCACCACCATCACAATTCACACATTCACAATTCACACATTCACAATTCACACATTCACAATTCCCACAATTCATCTCTACAATGGCACAAGTAAGCTACCATGAGCCTCAAACGGCGACTCCGATTGCCATCGTTAGCCCTAACTTTGTGGTTCCGTATCCGGTGGATCTTATTATCGTGAAGAAACTATTGGCTCTCTCCGACGGCAACTTCGGCGTCACCGATGTTAACGGCAACGTTATGTTCAAAGTCAAAGGCAAGCTCTTTAGCCTCCATGGTCGTCGACTTTTACTTGATGCTGCTGATAATCCCATCCTCTCCTTCCAAAGAAAGGTCTCCTTTCACGCTTCTGATTTTATTTTTTATTTTTTTTATTCGAGTAATTGTTAGATTTTGA
Organism: Flaveria bidentis; assembly: GCA_018326385.1. Lineage (NCBI taxonomy): Eukaryota > Viridiplantae > Streptophyta > Magnoliopsida > Asterales > Asteraceae > Flaveria > Flaveria bidentis. The sequence continues at coordinate 12,102 of BJCM01021871.1, forward strand.
GAGTTCAAAGGATGATAGTTGGATCAAATTCATACAACTGATATGATAGTTTCAGAATTCGTTGATTTTGATGAGGTTATTGATGTTAGAACCACAATCAGTTAGGTTGAAACATTATTACATTAATAGGTGGATCAAAACGATACAACTGACATGATAGTTTCAGAATTCGTTGATTTTGATGAGGTGATTGATGTTTGAAACACAATCAGTACAATCACTTAGGTTGCAACATTAGTAGGTGGATCAACATGATAGAACTAATATGATAATCTCATAATTCGTTGATTTTGATGAGGCGATTGATGTTAGAACCACAATCAGTTGATTGTTAACAGTTTTAGGATGAAACATTAGTAGGTGGATCAAACTGATAGAACAAATATGATAATTTCAGAATTCGTTGATTTTGATGTTACAACCGAAATCAGCACTTTCAGTTGATTGTTGGCGATTTTTAGGTTGAAATCGAAGTTTTCATACCTCAAAATAGAATTTAGGGCAAGTAATTAACTAATTTTGACGAAACAAACCATCAATTTCATGTTAATCTCTCAATTATACCAAATTACAGAATGTAAATGCTCGATTTCTACATTAGAGTAGGGGAATTAGTGAATTACCATCTGGAGCTTCATTGATGATCAATTTGAATGATCTAACCGATTGCTAACGAAACTTTGCGTCTGTTTGATTGTTATTGATGTTTTTAACAGCTGATGAGTATGCACCATAGATGGGTAGTGTTCAAGGGAGATAGTTCTGATTCAAAAGATATCATATTCAGCGCTAAACAGTCGTCTTTGATCCAGTTGAAGACGTCACTCGATGTCTTCTTGGCGCATAACGAACACGAAAATTCTTTTGACTTCAAAGTCAAAGGCAGTTGGTTTGACCGATCGTGCACCATTTACGCTAGAGATGGCACCACCATCATTGCTCAGGTAAAGTGGTAAACCATTTTTTTGATCTTAAGGTTGTTCGAACATAATCAAAACAGGTTGGGTCGGGTCAGTTTGGTTTTAGTACTTCATATTAAAACAGTTTGGTAAATATGATTACAAAAATGAACACAGATGCACAAGAAGCACACGGTAGAAAGTATTGCGCTTGGAAAGGATACATTTAGTGTGACAGTTTATCCTAACGTCGACTATGCCTTCATTGTTGCACTTGTTGTGATACTACACGAAATCAATGAACTGAAGAAGCAGACGGCTAGTCAACAATGAAAAATATTTAAACAATTGTATTATAGATTGTTAATGTTATAATGTATGTTGTATTATATGTATACCTGAATTTCAAAAGTTGTATCATATTGTTTGACAATTTGAATGTAAACATTTATACATGATAGTATTTATACTTCCTATAAGTAGCATGTAAATAATATCAAACATTAAAGAAATAATTGAAGAGTCCCAAATACAAGCACGTGAGATTAAGAAATATAAACATATAAAAACCAATGTTAAAAAGTTTATCAACCACTGAAAAAATGCTTATACATCCGGTTTTTTCTCCCATGAAAATTGACCACTTTCAATATCCATGTTCATAGAAACACTCAACTTGTGTACGATTTATGTTTTAACAATATTTGTTGAGAAAAACTGTAATCTAGAACGATAATTTGATCTAGGCAAGATGATGCCAATGCTACCATTTGCACCACCACCATCGGTCGCTAATGCTTATATGCGAGTTGACAAGGCCACGAGCGAGTTCTTAAATAGTCCTGATTGGCGAATCAATATTGCGATTTGTGACACCATCAATTCTAAACCTTGGTATGCTATCTATGTCCTATGATCTAAATCATCAATGTGTGGTTTTGATTTTGGTTTTGGTTTTGGTTAATTATATGTAAATAAACATGTTTTTGAGTTTTGGTATGTGTTTTGTTAGATTTTTAGGTTTCTTGCATATTGTTTAATAATAGTTATGTTCTAATAGATCAAATGAATTTAGATCTTCAAATTTTAATGGAAGAATATGTTGTATGTTTTGACAAAAGAGATCATATGACATTAAGTCCCACCAATATAAAACTGGACACTTGCGATCGTCAAACCATCATAACTCATGCAGATGCGAATGAAATCATTTCACAAACATATTTAGCCGTTGAAATGATCAACGTAAGCAAACACATCATCTGATGAAATGTGTAACCGGATATTTATATTTTTATCTGATCTGACATATAATATGTATGTCAAGACTCAAGTATGATTTAATCGATGTTTACGAGCAAAAACCGTGGAAAAATAGTCTAAATGTCTTGTGTTCTAATCGTGTATCATCTCAGGCTTGCAAAAGACTATATAAAAGCTGTGAGAGGTAGATTACAACACAAGAATCCAAATGTGCAGCTACTATCTTTAACGGTATCTCATGTTTTATAAAACTTACAATTACCATTCACGATTAAGCGAATCGTATAGAACTTCTTTCTAACTTCACGCTCGTGTAGCTTTTGGAAACCATCATGAAAAACTGTAGCGAAAACGTTCATTCGCAAATTGCTGAGAGGAAAATACTTCAAGAGATGATCAAGATTGTCAAGAAAAAGGTTTCCTTTTCTCCTTTTATTATCATACTAAAAAGATTTTCTTTTAGAAAAACATCCAGATTCGGCTCTCAAACAGTAATATATATTACTCTCACAGAGTCAAATCTACTAAGTATATAAGTTCACCGGTCGTGAATCTAGATGTATTGGAAAATTGACGGGAAATCTGTTTTTGCAGACGCATACGCGTGTAAGGGAGAAAATCTTGGCACTAATAGATATTTGGCAAGAAGCATTTGCGGGTCGAGGAGGAAAAATAACTGCTCAATATTATTGCGCTTATGAAGAACTAAGGGTAAGTATATACGACACTTGAGGTGTAATAGTTTTTTACAGTTGGTTAATATATGCTCTTGTTAATTTATGTTCATGGGAGCAGCGCTATGGGGTTGAATTTCCCAACAGGTCACCAAATACGGCTCCTGTCATCACGCCCCCGGTCAGTTACGGATACCATCAAGCAGGAGCCAGTTCCTCAACAAGACATGAACCCGACGACAGTGTGAGGTATGTAAAACAAGTTGGTTTAGTGGGTTGGATAACGGGTCAAAACGAGTTCATGCTAAAACTGGTAACTATTGTCTCGATAGTTTGTCGACTTTGGAGTCTATGTGGGATGTTTTGGATCTCTTATCTGAAATGTTAAAAGCAGTCAACCCGAAAGACCGTAAGGTATGGTTAACCGTTGCAAATTCATTTATCTGTCATTGACTTTTACATAAATATCCTAGCTACTAGAGTTGGTAAATGAGCCACTAACGGGTCGAAACTGTCACCATTTTACCTGTGTTAATCTGGTGCAGGCTGTGAAAGATGAAGTTTTCACTGATCTTTATAACCAATGTCGATCGAACCAGAAGAGATTGGGGTATACACTATCTTCAGCGACGTATGTTTCTCTCGTGAATCATGAACAAACTAAGCTCCTTTTCAGAGGAAATAAACCTTAATAACATCATGTTTGACGCAGTGATGAACGGATTCTTCATCATGGGATTGAATTCAACGACACCGTGCAGTATGTCATCGAGAAATATGATGCTATTGCCTCTGGTTCTCCGCTTCCTGTTAAACCACCGGGTTTGATGACTCAGCGCCCACGTGTCACACACGTGGAGAGTAAAGAAGTCAACCAGAAACCAACTGTTGCAGCCTCTGCACCAGTTACTTCTTCTACAAGTAAAGACATACATGAAGAAAAAACAAATAACTCTGCTCCAACAAGTAGCAGGTTAGTTCTAAAAGCATTATTAATATAGGCAACAAGATTATTAATGGGTCAGGTCGTGTGGTTCATATCTGCAGGTGCTTTGAAACACAGACCGTTGCGTCTCAAGAGGACAAAAAGGCCGTGTCAGATCCGTCATTGACTATGGCTCTAGTTCCATCAGACCCACAGCCTCCAGACAATAAGAAAAATGCAGAAGACGATATGATTGACCTTTTAAGCCTTGCACTGTCACCAGCCAGCCCTTACAACCAAACACCTAACGGTTCAACCGCTGCGGAAAACCAACCACAGGTTCAACCGCCAATGATCAGCTACGTGGTACCATGGGCTCAGACCCAACCGCAACTTGAATATGACCCACAACCACAGTTTCAAACGGTTCAACAGCAATCCAACTACATTCCACCACCATGGGCACCAACACCTGGATATTACTGCAACCCGTATGCTTCTAATCATTCATCGTCATCGTATTATAACAACGGTTCTGGAAGTGGTGCGGGTTCAAACCAATACGTTCCTTCTTATAGACTGTTTGAAGATCTTAATGTTCTTGGTAATCTGAGGACTAATGGCGCACCTGGGACTTCTGGACCATGTATGCTAGGTGCTAGGAAGTGATGTAACCAGATATTATGAAAATCATGCACAATGAATATGTTTCAGTATTTTTGCAATGAATGAGACGTACTTAATATGATTATGGTTATAGTTATGTAGACTGAATATGTATGATTCTGTATTTCCATACCTTCGCATAAATTCCGATAAAGTATGTTTGAATAATACTTCATAATCAGAAAATAATCAGTAGGCTTAACGATCCTCCGAGTGTTATGAACAGAGGACACTGTAAAAGGGAGGTCTATATGAATGAATATCACCAATGTTTTTAAAACCGGATCGGACGTTGAATTGGACCGGATTTAAAAACCGGATGGCATCATAATTATATATATAAATATATAAATATATATATATATAGGATATTATATATATAGTTAAATATATAATTCAATATAAGTAATTTATATATATATTTTATAGTTGTATATAAAAGTTAACAATAATTTTATATCCAACACACTAATTAATTGTTAAACACTCTGTTTTTAAATTAAAATCCAAAAAACAAATCAAAATCTGGTCCGACCACCGACTCAGGGAAGAACAGGCTGGTCGAACCCCTCCGAAACAAATTGTTGTGAACCAGTTCGGCCACCCCTCTTGGACTGTCGGTTCGATCGAGTCTTCAAAAGAATGAATATCACACAATTGACAATTTGCAGTCCCATATAAGTTCAGTTATATCAGACAGCAACAAAGTGATCATAATAACTAGTAAGAAAAGGGAACAAATTGAAGTATATAATACAATCATCCAGTTTGTTTTTACCTGGTATGAGTTTCGTTTTGGACTTTTGGGTATTCTTAATCAAAAACCGTTACTATCGGTTTAGCTCACTGATTGACCTAAAACCCATAAAACCCCGAAAGTGAACCCTCCTGATTCTAAGGGTCCCTTTTTCTATAAAGACTTTTTAATAATTAGGAAAGTTTCAAAAGTATGCTCATCATTAGAATAGCAACAAAGTCAAAAAGCTTCAACTTAATCACAACTTCACAAGGAATTTCCAAGTACATATAAATGCAAAGATTTTACATGAGGAAAGGGATGGTACATCTTTTTACAAATTAGAGAAAACAAGACTAATAAAAGCATAAAAGCACACACTACACAAAAGAAAATGAAATATTTACAACATTTTTTATACCTATGTATTCATCAAATTATTTGCTGAAAGCCTCCACCAGATATACTTCTGTTTTTTCCAGATTCACCAACAGCCTTCTTTTACCCAGGAGGCTTAAACGAATGTATTATATCTTTCCAAAACACCCCACGAGCCCGTTTGCACTGCCTTTTAATTAATGTATGAAAACCAGGCTGTATTTGGACCAGAATGCGTGTGGGTTTATCTTGGTGGCAGGATTTCATCGGCATATATGGAAACACAGGAATCAGCAGCACCGGCTGCTAGTAGTATTTGATAAGGGTGAAAAGCTAGACAGCTAACAGACCCGATTTTTTGGGCCATGAACGTTGGTGAGTAGCGAATGGTCCCCAATTGTTCACCTTCGAGATTGAAGACTTTTATGAGTTGTTTGGCTGAGCCACTGGCTATAAGTGGTGCGTGCCGGTGTATGGCTAACGCAGTTAATGAGCCACGATGCGCATCTATGGTCAAGTAGGCATCACTTTGATTTCTGATATCCAAGAACTGAATGTCTCCTGCTTGAGATGCGCTCACAATCTAAAATAAAGATAGAGGTGAAGGTGGTGGTTATTTTTTTCAAAAAGATAAAATGATAATATTGAGGCAGCGAAATGGGTGGACTGGTAAACGGCTCAAATGGGCTTGGTTCAAAACCGTTAAATTCTTCACATGTAATTTTTTTTATAAATTTGGTATTCACAAAAATATATTGTTCTTCAAGTACTTTAATAAAATAAAAAATGAAGCAAAGAATTGGACTCAAAGTTCAAACCCAAAACATATTTACAACACACATCAAGACCACATTAGATCCAAAATATCTTCTAAAAATATTGTAAATTAGCTTAACAATAAACAAATAAAAAAGTAGCAAGTTGCTTCCTTTTACCTTTGCTGGATCAAGTCCAGGTTGAAATCCAATTCCCACAACTCGTTCTATACCACCAGCTCGTTCTACTCTACGAGTGTGGGGTTGTGTAACACAAACAAGCCTGAATCAAGCAAAATGATTAGATAGAAATTTAGCAAATTAAATGTATAAAAACAAAAGGCACCAAATTGGACTTTGTATATGTTTACAAACTAGGAAAATAATCATATCATTACCCATCAGGGGTTCTAATATCATATAATCTGACAGAGCCGTCCACAAACCCAGCTGCATATTGACCCCCATGAACTTGAGAAGCAGCCTAAAATCAGAAAACAGGAAATTACTGAAATACTAAATTATACATCACAAAAAATTCTATGAAGTTTAGACACAAGAAAAACATATTTAAATATGATATAGATGCACCACAGTACCAGTGCTGAAATGGTGCAATCTGATGCAAGAGGAATAGAGGTTAGAAGTTGCTCTTTATCCAGGTCCCATACCATAGTTGATGAAACTTCACCAGATGCATACTGCAACCATAAATGGGTAACTCTTATGAATATGATTATAAAGAGATATATTATTGAAATCATATTCTAATGTTTTTAAATAAATGATTACCATATAGCCAGACTGCTGCTGCCAATCAACTACAGCACTAACACTCCTGACACCAGGTCTATGACCATGAATAGAAGAAAAAGCAGTTACAAGTTTTTGTTTGCCCCTTGAAGTGTAATCTTTCCATATCCGTACATTTCCATCACCTGCATAGATTTAACCAAATAAATTCAATAAAACCATTAATAAATGGAAGACAATACGAGTAAGCATGAATATAGACATGGGAAACTTACTTGAGGCTACAAGTAGCAAGCTTTCATAGAGCTCATTCACCAAACAAAGTTTTGATATCCCTTTATCAGGATATTCATGATTATTAAAACTGTTCAATAATGTTGCTTCCTCATAATTCCATATCCTAGAAAGAAAGAAGACCACAAAATCAGTAAATATTCTTTGGAAAAAGAAACAGAGGATTATCAAACTTAGAAAGTAGAATAGTAATACAGGCTGCAAGAGAATGATGTAAAATTCTAGTTTCCTATGTCATATTTTGACACTGTAAAAAAGTAGAACATATTTAATTATTTTTTTCAATTTTAACCCAATAAATACACCAACAATTTTGTTATTTTCCCACACAAATTCACCCACTTTTCTACATGGATGGAATGACGATTAGATTTTTATAATGTAATGTTTATTTAGTTATGTAATATTGTTATTAAACTTATTTAGCATTTTTATTCCTTAATAATTGTTTTAAAACAATAACTACTAACTATATATAAAAGATATTTAAAAAAATAAATTGGGTAAAATCTCACTCACCATCCACCCTTGATCGAGTGAGGGGCTAGTTTATGTGGCGCTTACGTGTTAGTGAATGATTTTTCACTCACTTACCAGAAAACATACCCTTATGGAAAATGCATCCAAATAGGAAGAATATAACACTGACACACTGTATGTAGTAACATTATACCATCATAATAAAAGAAAGATAATTAACCCCAATAATAAGCCCGATTCAATTACTATACTTGACAAAGTAAAGTAAGCAGTAATATGGTACTAAATTAGAAAAGAGAAGAAATTAACTACACTAAGATACCGAAACCAAAGTTATTTTTTATTATAAAGGGAGTACATGTTACTGAAACATACTCTAACTTCAACTAGTCATAATTCATGGACATAATAAGTAAACTGAAAATTTTATCAGCTTAAATAAATTTGTTGATATCTGAATTAATGTTTTTAAGATATCAAAATATACAATATGGAAGAAAGAAGGCACAATATATATAGTCGATATGCCCAACTCAGCTTGCCAAGTATTTGGAACATTTTCAAGAAAACCTAGATATCTGATATCGTGAAACCTAGTCCCCCTCTCAGGTATAAGCACACACATACATAAAAAAGAGATGAACACAAAAACACATAATTAGACGCACAGCCACTAATACACACACACACACTAAAAAAGAATGTGAAATAGTAAATAACAAAAATGACTTGTTTAAGAACCGTAATTAAATAAAACTATTAGAAAAACCAACAAAGTAAAATGATGACTTAGATTAAAATAAAAGAAAAGAAATGTAGTAGAATTATTACAATTTTCCACTCTAAATGTATTTATTTTTTAACTTGAACCCCAATTCCACCAGAAGAGCCTTACAAATTATAATGATAAAAGTTACTTTGAAGATGTCATAGTGGAGCCATCTCCAAATGGATTCTCAAAACTTTGATTGTCAAGAATTAATGTTCTTCATATATATTAGGTCTAGACGAGAAGATAAGAATAATGAATAAAAGTATAATTAGCAATCATAAGGATGGGCGAGCGGAAGGTCAACATGATAGTATATCTCCAAGGAGTTGTCCCAGGTTCGACCCTCACCGACTTCAACTCTTGTTAGAAGATATGCATTCCTCCAAAAGAAGAAGAAAAAAGAGGAATGTTTGCCTAAGACGTCAGTTACAATGTATCAGTGCTCCCGGGGTGATGTGCCTGGTCTCTATAACCAGTTACAGAAAATATATTATTATTTCTTAATTACCTATATATACAAAATCAATAGTCGAGTACTTGCTCTAAAGAGATGTAATTCGTAACCTCACCCTTTAGAATGGAATCAAGGCTTATGTGTTGGGTTGAAGAGGCTGATGTGTTGGGATGAAGAGGTCTGCCAAGCGCTGTTAGAGCCAAGATTTTGCCCAGTTGTGGTGTAGATAGCATTCTTCGATTAAATATTGCGCCATCTACATCACAACTAGGCTAACAGATGGCTCTAAAGTCTAATACCACTTGTTGACTTCATCAAGCCCACATGAGAATCAAATGGCTCAGCTGACAGCATCCGTTAAAGGGGAGGGCTAGTAGTGTGCTAGTGCGATCATTGGATTAAGGAAAAACTGTTGGGTGCAGACAATCCCACAAGGGTAAACGAGAGATTTCAGGGCCAGAGCTTGGTGTGCTAATATCACCAATTGGTAAGTTGGTAACAGAAAGGAACCCCGTGTCAGGCTTACAATTCAGGCTAAAATTCCAAACATTTCCATATAATTATAAAAATAACCACATTTATGTGGTCATAAAGCCAACACTACTTCAATAACTAATCTAGGCAAGTGTTAAAACTTAGATTGCAAATTACTAGAGTTTCTTGATTATCCTAATTTCTAACTATCAGGTTTTAATTTGTAATTAGATAACTAAGTTTTTATAAACTTACATTGATCATTAGAATAAATTAAAAATTATAAAGGTCTTATGATATGGCTTCTAATTATTCATGTGTTCAATCTTTAATCTATAGAATGAAATACTAACTATTTCTCAAAACCTTATAGTATTTCACTACTTTTAAAATCAAATATCGTAACATATTTGATTTCATGTGTTTCACTTGTACTCATGATTATTCAAGTTTGTTATCACATAACCAAGATGAGACTTTATATTAAGAAATAAAATCATCTCATGGAGTTAAGTTTGAGAGGTCTATTGCTTTCATTTCACGTAATTCTGCCTTTTGAAAATATGTTATATTTTGATATCATCTTAAATACCCCTTAATTTATCCTAGAGAAAAAGAATGCCAAAGAAAAAGAGCAATCCAAGTATTAGAAACATAGAGAAAATAACGCTAGAATACCTGATACATTCACCCTCATCTGCAGCAACCACTATTGGCGAAAAAGGCTGTAGCAAAGATGTTCTAGCACCACTCTCAAATTTTGTATCCCATCGAGCAATTGGATTATGAAGATTAGTACCAGCTGAAAAACGTATGTGATACATTTATTAATATAAACCATAAAGTCAACTGAAGGAAGGAAACGACAGTTATTTATCTCGGGGGACTCACAAGAACGTTGGCATTTTGTAATTTGTTCAAAGACAATTGTTTCCCTTTCTTCACGTTTAACTGCAATTTCATCAGTGTCATCGGTTGCTGTAAGAAGTGGTTTCGAAAAATGACTGCAGCTCCAGTTGTAAATGGTTGATTGGGGAAGAAAACTGCGGTCTGATGAACTGGGAACGCCATGTGAACCCAAAACCGGGTCGGCTAGCCCTGAGTCCATTAAATGTGGTCTAAACTCAAGAGAACAGACCCTTCGCATTCCAGTTAAGTAATTTGGTCTTGGAGGGCTAACAGGAGGTGTTCTAAAAGTCAATGGATGACCTGTTCCTAGCACACACAAAAATACGCGTCTGAAAAAAAATTTGGAAGGTGGTAAAACACTATTTAAGACTGATTAGCGGGACTTATAACTGTAGCAACTTAAAGTTAAAGCTTGGACAAATATGGTTATCACCCATTCCATAGCAAATAAAACAAGTTTAGCTGAATAAACAAAGAAAACAATATTTTCTGTTTTGTTAGTGAAAGAGACTGTTATAACTTATAAGTAACTGATTCGAGTGGGTAAATACAATATTTTTCATGTTTTGAAAGGGTAAATAATATAAGAGAGATTAAGAAGAATATATTCTGAACTTTTTGATGAACATGTATGAAATTAATCCATTTTGGATAATCAGTTCCATAAAGTTGCAACAAAACTGATCATCTAAGGGTAATATATAAATTATTTATTTATCTCTTTTGACCTAATATAGAATACTCTTATTTCTATTTAACAAACTACACTGTCTATACATTTCCCACAGAAATGACCTTTAACGACTTAACCATTCTTATCTGTTAATTTTTAATATTTTGAATTTTCTAAATACTTATACAACAGATTATTACAACTTCAAAAGGCTGTATCACTACAGAAAACTAGTTCAACAGTTTAACTAACGACAAGTGATTATCCGATTTCGATTATTTATAATCAAATAATCACTATCAAAAATTCAAAACACACAATCAAACACAAGAAATTATGATTTTAATGAGGGCATGTGTAACAAATAACATTAGAAGAAAGGTACCTCCATTCATATCAAACCAAGAAGATGAACGGGCTAATCCAGCGAGGCTACTGGTGGTGGTTGAAGATTCTCCCATGCGTACACCGCCAGTGATGGTGGCTTTAGCAGACTTTGTCACCACTGGTTCAATTCCAATAATAGAAAGAACCCGTCGACCCAAACTCGAAATCCGTGGTGATGGGTCTTTTGCTAATGTACACATGGCGGATACACATTGTGTATACAACCCGTTGTCTAACTGTCTAGGCTTTACATGATTAACCACCCCATTTGTGATGCAATCATTTAGCATGCCGGGATCTGAGTGTTGTGATGAGTCATCAGATAGTGGTGACCCATGCATAATGCTAGAAGTAGCAAGCGGGCTGCTGGAGGAAACCCGCCCATCTCTAGTAGCTGATTGGCTGTCACCACCAATCCGAGACAACGGGCCAATTTGAGAATGTTGGGTAGGAGTATTATAACCACTAACTGAATTCCTAACTGTAAAAGGAAAAGAACTCAGCACAGAGTTAGGCTGTGGTTTCCAACCTGCAGCAGCTATAGATTTCAGGTTTCGGTTGTGGCCAAAAGCAAACCGCGCAAGAGCTGTAAATTCAGTTTAAAAAGTAATTAATGTTCATCCAAAACAAATAGAGTAAATATCACAAATTGAGGAAGTAACTAAACTCAACTTCAACTTAGCATGTACAATGCTAACAACAATAAAATATTTTCATCTTATATTCATCATTATAGTGGTTAACCTTAACCTATGAAGAGACGATACATACACCAACTCTTATATTCATTCCACCACCAGAAAAGAGTTTTGACCATTTTGCCCTTACACCATGATTTATGACCATTTTGATAGAAGAGCAGGATGTAAGGGCAAAATGGTTAAATTTTTGGTACAGTATATAGGGAGAGAAAAAGTCGTGTACAAATCACCTCCCTGATTTATGACCTCCAAAAGGTAGTTAGTACAAAAACAAAACATACCTACTGCCAGCTCAGCCCTAACTAATGGACTTCCATCTGAAACAACACTCAAAAGGTTTTTAACAATACTAATTTCAGCCCCAACTTTTTCATCATCATCACGTTCATCATCTCCAACTTCCCTAGATGAATCAAATCCGACATCAAGTAAAGTGCCCAATGCAAATACAGCAGAAGCTCTGACCTGAAAACATCGTTTTTCTTAACTGTTAACAGAAAAAAAAACACCAACTCAAATTATTGAAGTGTTTTTGTCATAAAACAGCATTGTACTTTTTATAATGTTACATTTTAGTACTTGTACTTATTTCATGTCATTTTAGCCATTGTAGCTTGTAAAAACCATTCCAAGTAAGTCATTCGGTTACCACATAACTTGGCAGTCCAAATGTGCTTTTCAAAGAAGCATTACTCACATGTCATTAAAAGATAAAATATCTAATTTTCATAAAAGTCACTAAAAACTAGAATAACAAGTTACCACTTACCACGTACCAAATGACTAAATTGGCATGTTTTTTTATAAACTTGTATAACTAAAATTGTACTTATACGAGTACTGTAAAAATGAAACACAAGAAAAAGTATGGGGTTGTTTGGTTTGAGGGTTGGGGTCGAGTCATGAATTTTGTATTGTTTTAGCATGTTTAATTCAAAGTCATGGGTTAAAAAAAATGAGGTAGTTAGCCATAAAAGTGTGTGTCCTCCATAGTCCGTACCAACCTAAAGGACTGAGTTTAAAAACCCATCCCCCATTCCTATTCCATCGTTTATTAAACCCATACACATAGTGATAGCCAGATGCAAACCAATATTGCTATTATGTGACAAAAAATCTTATCCAGAAAGTGTAACGATTAATTAACCTCAGGTTGGGGCTCCGAAAGTAGAAGTGAAAATACAGTAGGAGCATTAGATTGCAGGCCTATAATTTGTGCTTCTGTGAAATCTTCCCATAGTTTTCCCAAACAAAGACATAACCACTGTAGAAAAAGTGGTTCGGTTTGAGTGTCATTGGGGGTTGAACCACCTTGAAGATGTTTTAAACACACATGAATAAGACTAGCTTCAATACAAGCTTCTTGGCCCTTTCTGTGTCCATCAACAATGACTGTTAAAACAAATGCAGCCATAGCACGTTGTTCAGGGTATGCTTCCACACTATCCAAAAACCTGATAAAATATATGTGGCCCCCATCCTTCACCAGGTCCACCTGGCATGACTGTCATATCAAAAAAATGAACTTAGTCAACGCAGTCATGCTATATGAAAAAAATAGAAAGACGGCAATTTCAATGTATTTACTGATGTAAGGGTTTCCGGCTTATGTTTTTTCTCTAACAGGTAAATTTTTAAAAAAAATAATAAAAGAATGGGTTGAAAGGTTCCCAAAAAAAAATTTCTAATGTGAAACCTTCTAAATCATTTACTTGCAACAATTTTATTTAATATACAAGTAAAATAAATTTAACTGTAACTCACACATTAATTGTTTGAAAAGGATTTAAAACTTTGAGACAAACAATGTTTCAGATCAACCACTCATCCTACCCTCCATCACTACAGCTTACCTTATCAAGTGCTAGGATCTTTGTCCAGATGAACACAAGAATTTGTCTAAGTTCAGGTGTAGTCGTCTGCAATAGCTTCAAAACATATGGAAAGATTCCAACCGACAAAGCCTACCATGAAAAAATTATCTTTATAACATACCATTAAGAACATGTCGCACCCCAGTGAAGAACTTTTGTTTAAAAAAGAAGCAAAAATAACCTACCAAATCAACAGCCCATGAACCCATATCAAGAAATCTTCCAAGAAGCACAAGGGCACGAAATCTATGGCATTGACTGAGTAAAACCTGAAAGACAAGACATTTAAATAAGTCGGCACTAGACAATAACGATTTAATATCTTCCATCTATTACTTTATTAAACCTGAACAATAAATTACACAATTCATGCATAATTTAGATACCTGAAGAACGATAGGCAACTGCTCAGGCGGTTTCTTATGTTCAGACCCATGATTGAGCCACACCTCAAACGCTGTCAGTTGCTCTGTAAAAAAAGGACTTGGCTGCAAAAAAAATATACAAAATTAATAATTATCAATAATTAGGAGAAAATTTTGTGAAAAACAACATCCAAATCCCAGACCTGAAATTCTGCATTAGGGTCCTCAAGCAATGTTGGAAGCTGCGAAAGACAAATCTCAGCAGCCATATCCCATGCATCCCTGCAATGCACATACAAGGCCACATTTAAACTAATAAACTACCAACATGGAAACAGGTGTCAGAGCATAACTGTTTTTATGAAGTAATATATAGTGACAGTGTAAAAAAAACATTTGCCTACCACATATGATGCTGATGAGTTGGCGGCAACATTGGATAAGAAACAGGTGAACAATTTGCAGAACGCATTATTCTCTCAGCAAGTAAAAAGTTCCGAAACAAACTCGCAACCAACAGATCTTGCCTAAATAGCCTCTGAAATAAATCTGAAAAGGAAAATAGACTATCAAAACGAAGTGCTCATATCAACTTTCAATCCTTGAAAGAAAGAGATAAAAGCATAATAACAGTATTGTTATCAAATATAAGTACCATGTGGCAGAACATTCCAGGCGATTGTGTCTGTAACTGCAGTAAAAATCCAGTTCAGTTCACCAAGCAATGTTTTACGGTCGGTTTGGCGGCCAGGAATTCTGTCTATAAGTGAATCATCAAGTGACTCGTGCAGTAATGAACGGGTGCAAAACCTGGTGAGTTAAAAAATATAGGAAGATCAGTGTTTAAAAAAAATGAAGTAACAGAATGAAAGGAATTATTTACCCGGGCAGTAATTTCGACCTGTGTACTTATAAATAGGTTGACTCAGTTTAGTGTTTTATCTCTTACATGTAATTTAAAAAAGATTGTTACATATAGTACTGGTGTACTTTGGTTGTTACATATAGTACTGGTGTACTTTCACTTTTGTCATGTTTTAGTCAATCTACTCTTTATGCGTATAAGAGTCATGTTTCAGTCAATGTACTCTTTTTGTGCGTATAAGAGTCACTAAAAGAAGATATTTTTCCAGTTTGGGACATTAAGCGATTTTTTGTACAATTTGCGACATTAAATGGACTTGTTCCTAAAACTTCTTGTCTCTTAGGCTTTATAAAGCAAAGTTGAACATTTTTGGACAAAAGCATAAAACAACAACCTGACCAGACTCATTTTAACTTGCTCCAAAATCTAATTGATCCAAACCCATTTTAAGCATTTGACCTACCTGCTTGACCCACCCAAACTGCCACCTCTCTAACCAACCAAACCCATCCCGGCCAATTGCATGTTTTTACCCAAACCCACTTTGACCTGTAAACCACCCACCCATCCAATCCCACCATTTTGCTACCTCTAACTTTAATATTTTAATGTCAACACAGTGATTTGAAAGAGCATTCACCATCTCAAAGCAATCTTGATGGGTGTTGTAAGGCAGGAAGTAAAAACATCAGCAGGAAACTCACGACTTTGTGGTAAAGTCTCATGTGCTTCACAAGCTGCGAGTAGTATACAGTCGCGTGGGGAAGTTCCTGAAGAACTCGATGGAGTCCAATCCTGGAGCTATATATTTGGTCTAATTATATATTTTGTCTAAGACTAAGAAAAAATTAATGATATCAAAAATTCAAAATGTCAAAAGTTAATAAAATTGTTATACCTCAATGAAGGCATTAACTATCATCCCTGCAGCTGAACAGTCAAAAACATATATTGATGGAGTCTTCAACCATGAATCAAGGTCACTGATAGGCAAAGGAATATACTGTGTATAACTCTACAACATTAAAAAAAATTAGTCTAGCAATATTAATTTTAACCAAGGCATGAAATGATTCCCAAGAGAAAAATATACATTACCCTGTTAAAAAACCAGATTTCACCATTGGCAGTTGGCTTAGGTACACCATGGCCATTATAATGAAATAAAACCCTTTCAGATTTTGCATATTTTCGACATGTGGTACATAGTTTCTTCACTTCTTCTACAGTGGGATCTAACTGAATCTTGTATTTTGCCTGTTTCCAATTTCCATTAAGTTCAAATGATACTAGTATAGAAATTTGTGAGTGTTGAATGGTTCAATGAAGCAATAATCTGTCACCTTAGGTTGCCATCTTTCATACTGAAAGCTCAATGTTTTCCCAATAGTTTCAAGTGCCTTTTGTGGTGCCATGGAGAATGGGTCTGAAACCAAATAGATTGAATAATGACATGTGGTAAGACACTTTCAAAATTTTAAACACATTATAAAACCAAATAGAAGGGCTATGATTAGGATGTCTAAGGACAACTTATATAATTGAATTGAACTATCTGCAGCACTATATAGCTGAAGGAAAAAAACTCAAAAAGTTTTGAAGAAAAAACATATGAAAATAGGTGTTCCAAATGCAGAAATGAAATCAAATAATGAATAAACGTTTAAGACTAATACAAGAAAGAAACATGAACATCATAATATACCTATCCAGCACTCCATTCTGGCACAAGGTGAAATCTTTATAACATCAGGTGGGTCCACGCTAATATTCAAGCATAGAACAAGCGCTACACATCCTGTTTTCATCTGCAGTTCAGAAAAAGAATTTAAATCCAGAAAAGTAAATAAATAAGGCATGTAATTTTGATGAAAACTTTACTAGCTGAAGAGATTGGCTGTTTTAGGGAAACCTTTTATTATTTCCATCAAAAGTTTAATATAACATTAAATAACTGTAAGCTTTATCAGCTTATATTCCAACTGCCTCAGGATTTCTACTTTATTACTATAAATAATCAAAGTCATACAGATTTACAAGCATATCATATTCTAGGAATCTAGGATTACTTGTGCGAAAACATGCATATAGAAAATTGCACAATTCTAGTGTCGTTTAAACCTTAAGAGGCAATACTGCCTTTGCTTTAAGGAACTGCAAGACATTAGAGTTGTACGTGTATTTTGATACATCTATATTCTAGGTAGATATTACATAATCTAGAATTTGTGTAAATCCTAGAGCAATGACTTAAAAAATATAGCAACTAAACTGCCAGTAAGAAAATAACAACTTGCCAACTACATAAAATACTTTCAAATTTTACCAAAACCACAGTATATCTCTTCTAATCTAGATCTTCACCAATGTATAAGTGTAACCTACATTATATCAGCTATAACCAGGCTAATTCCTCAAAGAACTTTCAAAACAAGTACGTGTATCCATTTTTAGTTCAGAACCCTTTAGAAAAAAAGTTAATTCATTATTGCAATATTGCACTTCTATAACACCTACAACTTACTATCTTCTTCCTCTCCGGCAACTATAGTCTTTTCTACCATGCTTGGAATTACTGAAATGAGCTAAAAGAACCAAAAGTCACATGTTTTTCATTTTAGTTCGGCGTAATGTAAAATATTTAGATCCCAAGGAGTCTCTCCATAACCTTCATTTCTACAATTAACATCTCTCATTTACCAACATGGTATCATTGGCAAAAACTTAATATTATGGGACATCATCTCACGTGTCACTCATGAACATACCCATAACTAAAGCAAAAAAATGAGGCAACAATTCCCATACTACCCCCCAGTGTAACAACTAATAATATGAACACAACTAATCTTATGATCACATGAGTACACACTCATTGCAAGTATCAAAAGAATAAGATTTCTGTTATCGAACATTTAAATTGAACATTTCAGCCTTAGCCCATAGAATTGCCATCATTACAGCAGCAGCACCAGGAAAAACTTGCTCGGTAAGCATTACAAAAACAGAATCTTCAACAAATATCTAAACAGACAACTACATAATCATGGGAATCCTAGCTAACAAAATGAAACCACTTTTGCTTAATATCCAACACTAATAGCATGCATAACCATTGACACAGGTAACTGGGAACTACAGTATATCTGGCAAACAAACACATATGTATAGCAGAAAAGTAACTCCTAAGCAACCCAAAAACTAAAAATTACCCGGTCTTTAGGCCGCCATTTCGAGACCAACCCGCTTTCAGCCGGACCAGACGCGGTGCACGCCTCAAACGCATCATGTCGAAGCTCAGTCAAAACAACATTTTGTGGCAAATAGGCCATACTAGTAGCTGGAATCCCATTAACCACCGCATTACCATTCCCACCTCCACCACTAGTACTACTACCAACGGTCTCCGAATCCTCCCTATCCATATTACTTAAACTCTCCCGACTCTGCGCTCCAGCTACCGAATCAGAAGAAGAATCCCTCCCCCTATTAACATCCACCGCAACATCATGAACAACAACCGTGTGATTCAAATCCGAATGGTGTGAATTCGAGTACCGATCGAGGTGACTAGACACCGCGGCCACCATTGACGCCTGCGACCGTGAAAACCTAGACTCCATCAAATCTCCCAATGCCATTCAAATCGAAAGCCAACAACCAAACCCTGAGCCCTAGATATAACCAACCAACCAATAAGCAAACCAACACACAAGCAAGCAAACAAACAAACCGACCGTTGAAATTGAAACGGCGAATCGCTAATCGACGAAGCCGCTAAACCAGCGGCGCATGGAGATTCTTCTGATGAAAGAGAGGGGATTATCCAGCTTCTTCCAAAACCCTAGGATGGTGGATGATTAGATGTGAATCGATTGTGCGATTGGAAACCCTAAGTGATGAGATGAAGAAGATGATGAAACCCTAGAGGAGGAGAATAATAATAATAATAATAATAATGATAATAAGCAGGTGATTGACGATGGGGGGTGTGGAGGCGCGTGTACAGTAGTGGGCTGAACACAGGAAAGAGAAAGAGATGGTGGATTTTCTAGACTTATAATATTTGATGAAAAGCTTTTTATAGGAAATAGGAACATACAACCCTTCAATTCATATAACATCACATGCTAAATTGGTCTAATCACTTTGGCATTTGAGCAGAATCATATTCCATAAATCTCACTCACGACAAAACTATTAGCGTGATTTAAGATGGGATAGGATGTAGGTGAATCGTATCTCTGTCTCAGATGATTAAAAAGATTGTTTTCAAAGTAATTATCGATTTTAAAAACAGACTTCATAAAAGTCATAGTAAAAATATAGGATGCTAGCATGGTAGTGACATATTAGAGTGAGGATATATAACACACTATATAGGCTCACAAAGAAATGTTAACATGTATATACAACTATAGAAAAACTAAGCTTTTGATGTTAAAATCTAGAGGTGCGTTGTTATCCTACAAGTCTTTTAACTTTAAACCAGTCTTTTTTAACTCATATACTGACAAAATCACACGTATACATCTCAAAGGTGTGGTGGAACAATGTGATTGGTTTGTTTCTCACCACAAAGTCATTTTGAAGCACGCAAAGAAGGCTTGTACCTATTGTATAAAACAATTATAATACATTGTTCAATTACCATGTCTATTAATATAGGTATATAGTAATGAATATGCTTTATTATTCAAAGGATCTAGCAGAAACTCTTAAGGGAGAGGGTTTTGATAACTTAGACATGAATGTTAATGAGCAAAGACAAGAGAGCTAACAAGTATATCCGGTTTCAATTTAAAAAATAATATAATATAATAAAGGTGTATTTTAGATTTAGATTAGATTTAGATTGTGTGAACTAGAATGAATATGTGTTTTCTTAAAAAACTTAATTGGCTAATTATATTGTATGAGTCAAAGAACGAAATAAATGAAGTGTATTTTATGTTTTTTCCCAGCATGTTTAAATATAGAAAGCAATTGGTGCATTAAATGACAGTAAAACGACTTAATGAGTGTTTATTTATTCGATTTTTGTTCCCACCTGATTAATAATTTTAAAAGGTTGCATTAATAAATGAAATTACACTACTTGGATAGTAACCATTGAGAAAATCAAAACTCTTTAACATAAGTTTATGATAAAACATAATAATAAGTTGTTTATGATGTAATTAAGTATAACTCTAGATTCGTCGTTAAACATAACAATAAATGCTTACAATAAATGATTATGATGTTATATTATAATTATATAATTACGGTAATATGATGTTTGGGAAGGGATCAAATGAGAATTAGTTTTTTTTATGAAAACTCTAGCAAACAATCTCAAACACTAATTCTTAATGGTAAAATTGTAATTAAAAAAACATATTTAAAATTTTATAAATTAAAAAATATCATAAAAATAAAAAAAATAAAAGCACAAAAATATTCCTCTACTTTCCTCTTTCATAAAAAAATAAAAAATTTATAAAAAATAAAAAGAATTCACGTTTTTTAACGAAATTCGTTTTACACATGTGTAATATCGGATTTACACATGTGTAAATCCAGTACTACATATGTGTATAACTAGAAAAGTATACACATGTAGTTTTTTAACGAAATTCGTTTTACACATGTAGATTTACACATATGTAAATAACTAATTGACGATTTTTTTAGAAAAATATATCAATATGGTAGGCGTTGAAAAGATAAAAAAATAATGAATTTTATAGTGAATTTTTTTAAAAAAAATAATGTCATGAAAAAAAGCTATGAATGTTTTAATAAAATAGGAAAAATGATATGTGATCATGTGATAAAAAATGAGTGAATAAGATTAGTTCCTAAAATTTTCACAAAAAGATATTTCTCATTTGAACCCTCCTTGATGTTTATATAAAAAGGGTAAATAAATACGATTGTTTCATCAAATATACATAAACTAAGGAATCTATTGAGTGTATTAAATGTCTACAATTTTATCATAGATACCATATGTTTTTTAATATGCTTGATGATATCATGATTTGGTTTCAATATACGTCATTTTTGTTTGTGAAAAAACAACGTCATTAATACGAAATAAAGTGGTCAAAATACAATTTTTGTTGCCGATTAATGTTTACTTCTCAATTATGTGTATGGCTATTCAATATTTTAATATATTAGGCGAGAGATTGACTAAATTTACATAATGTGTTAAGATATAATGGTTATTAAAGATTTACTTTTATCAAGAATTTATATCGTATATTAAATTGACATAAACAGTTTATCGATTTAAAAAAAAAAAACTAAGCCACATTAAGCAACAAAAGGATCTCCAAGCCTAATATTAAATTGTGTGTTGCATTCCTAAACCAACACAGGTTTGTGATATATTTTTGTGTTTTTAAGAATATCAGGTAGATCAAACATCAAAATAATTTGCTAGCTCAATGGTAAGTCAAGTAACACATTCGCAAATAAAGCCGAGGCTTGAAACCTCTCCGCCCCATCCCACCCACACGTAAGATTATATAATGGTTTTTTATTTTGTTTTTTAAGTTTTCCATATATTTTAATTTTCTTTTTCATTATTTTTTATTTGTATAATGTTTTATCGACCACCTATTGATTTGATTCCCTTTTTCTTCTAATTTATTTATCTATTGGTTTAGGGTTAGGGTTTAAAATTTCAGGGTAATAACATTTTATTTTATGTTATTTTAAAGTTTAAATTTTTATGAACCCTATTGCATCAATGTTAAAATTGGTGTTTGTCGCGTAATGAAAGGTAATAATACTAGTTCTGTTAATTACAAGCATTACTATCGCTATAGAAAAAGATCGTGACATGCATTTAGTGGTCAAATTTTCACCGACCACAAAAAAGTCTTATTAGGACATGTGTTACGTCACAATGAGTGGTGGACATGAGTGTCATGTAGGTGACTCATGGGCGTTATATTGTATTACTATGTACACAGGTGTTTTCTTACAGGTGGTTCCATGTTATATTTTCTTTGTTCATGACTCCCATTTGTGTGGTGTGAGTTTTTGCTTCTATTATAGGGTCTCTGTAGGTAATTATTAGTATTTGATTTGAGTACACAACTATGTTTTTGTGTCTTGAAATCTATGATCCATTCATGCCGGTTTATATGGGTAAAGCAAAGGTCAATATTGAGGAAGATATAGTTTCTAACAACCCAAATGGATGCTTAAGTGGCTATCAAGGGCTTTGAAAATGCCACCTACTAGTATTGGCACCTATCTTACGCGACGGGTCACATATTTTTTTCGTACTTATTGTCGTGGTTTACGCTTGTATACTGTGAAATGTTAGCATAACAAAAATGTTAGAATTTATAACGTAAAAATAAGAGCACAATAAAACGTTCTTGCATACTAAAATAGAATGTTAAACAAATAAAAAAAACCTTAAAATTTTTTTAAAAAAAAGGAGAAATTAGAAAATAAATTTAAGTGGTAAGGAAAGAAAGCAAACAAAAAAGCAGAAAAATACTACCTAAGCCAAGGTTCAAACTTATCTTCGACCCAAAGGATGAATTATGTAAGTTTATTTAGTCAAATTACCTTAAAACCTTTTGAAAAGCATGTTGGAAAATAAAATATATAGAATAAAAGTTGTCCCAATCACAAAGTGCCAAATACATAGCCACCCAAATCAACCAATGCTAATTTAGAATCTTATACCTTTTCTTCAAATGTATGTTATAGTTATAATCATAATCCACGCCTCTTGTTTCATTGAGTCTCTTGAATTAGAAGTTAGTTTTTTTGTTGATTATCACAAGAGTGGCCATAATATTGGGGTGTATCTAAAGCGATAGTATTTGGGTGGTGTTTAAAGGTTACAATGTCCATCTTATTTTTTTATGTATTAAGGGGTCGGTTAGCATACAAAGTGTAATTTTCATGTAAAGCGTACGAAGTTATCAAAGCGTGAAACGTGTTTTTTAGCGGATGGGTAGTTTCGTCTGCGCTACAATCACGCATAAAAGGGTGCATAATTATACAAGTTATATCTATTATCACGCAAAGAAAAATTACTCACGTTATAAAAAATAATCACACAAGTTATATTTATAATTAAGCAAGTAATATGATAATTGCGCAAGTTATATTGATAATTAGACAGTGAATAATCGTGCAAGTTATACACACAACATATATACTTTTTCTTAAAAAATATTGTTTCTTTTAAAGAATGTATAACAATACTCATATTAAAGAGGATAAATGCTTGTGTTTTATGGTATATTTAAAAAAAAACATCATATGAGAAAGTTATATGTGTTTAAAAAACAGGAGAAAATTATAACAGTCAACAATTGTAAGCTATTTTCAATTCTACCCCTCCAGTCACATTCATTACGTGATTATTTCATCTTAAATCTGAACCGTTCATCTCTTAGATCAATGTTCGTTGTTGCTCCGTACCCTTCGCACGAAAACATTAGTTTGTAATAGGGGTGTTTAAAGTCGAATATCCAAAATTTCAGATACGGATTCGGATAGTGATTCGGATATCCAAATTTTATTTTTTATTTATTTTATTGTTTTATTTTTTTAGTTTTTTACAATAATTAAACATATAATATTATAAAAATAACATAAAAACCAACTCATATAATAAAAGTCACAATATACACTAAAAAATCTTAACCTAAAGTAAAAATATATCTAAAATTCAAAAAAATAAATTTTTATTTTTTAGTTTTCAGATAATCGGATATCCGAAAATTTTAAAAATCACCATCCGAAGCAGAATCCGAATTTTCGGATATTTCTGATTTGGATTTTTGAATACGGATATTTTTTAATATCCCTACTTTGTACTGTAAACTTTTCCTATGTATTAATTTTAGCAGCCTGTTGGTTTTTTATTTTTTTTTATTTTATCTCCATATAAAAAAAGAACTACATGATTCCGAATGACATGATTTTGATTGAAATAAAAACTTATTTCATCTCTTTTATCATCCTCAGTCGCTTCATGTTCTATAATCATTAGGCATTTTCGAGACAACCGAGGCCAGTTCAATATTTTTGGACGCCTAAAGCGTAACCAAATTTTAAGGCCTTCGCCTATATATTATTCCAAAAGAACTTCGCCTCAAACCGACGACATAAACAAAATTTTTTATAGTGTGGTAGAAAACAACTTAGAATAGAAACAATTTAATTAATTTTAACATCTTCAACTAAAAAAAGCATATTAAATAATAAACAAGTAACAATTGATTAAAGTAAAGAGAAAAATCATTTGCCAATGTAGATTAAAATCAAAACTAACAATAATAGATTTACATAAGCAAGATAACAATGATAGATTAAAACAATTGAGTTTGAATCAAGACCAGACAATAATAGTTAGTAGATCAGATGATTAATTACAAAAGAGAATTTAGAATTGATGAAGTCAAAAGAACCGTCAACATTGAACACTTAATGAATTTTTGATGAACAAGTTTTGTACATCAACCTCGATGAACCAAGTTTTGTAAGTTGACATCGATAAACCTTCAATAATTTTGTTATCATTCGATAATTTTTGTTATCCTTCTCATTTATCTCTAAAAGCGTATGTCATTATTTTGAACTTTAAGGGCCTTTAAATTTTGAGGGTATAAAACGTTTGCTTTAGTTATTTATATTGTAGAGACGTTTTTAGAGAGAAAACATGTTGATGTAAACATAATGCTTTTCTTCTTACGTCAATAACTTGTTTACATTATATCATTTCTACTTTTGCATCAAGTAAGGATTACATAAACACAACCATAAAGTGAAAGTTGTCAAGTAATAACTTTACAAGAGATAGAAACAGGCGTGGCTTGTGGTTACGTGATAATAAACGAGAAATACATATAACTATTGGCTCAATTATAGAGCATACAATAAGAATCACTTTGTTTTTGAGGTCGAAAGTATAGTGCTATTATTTTGTAAGCACTTTCACTATTGTATAAACGATGAGTTGTTGGCTTTTTATACAATATGAAATCAACCATTAGAGCTGGTTACTTATACGACCCGCTTCATTCTGTATTCAAAGCTTTGACATTGCATGATCCATAACGTCGACAAGAAAATCTACAAAACAATAAAGGCAGAATTTTTAAAAATATTTGTTAATAAAATTTACTAAAAACATCATAAGTTAAATGTAAACACACCTGCATCTTGTTTGTTGAAGCATAACGGTGGAGTGATTCTAAACACGTTACCATAAAATCCACCTTTGCCGATCAACACCCCCAAATCTTTCATATTGTCCATCACTTCCAATACTTCTGTGTTTGCCGGAGTTTTTGATCTCCGATCAGTGACAAGTTCCACGCCAAGTATCATCCCTCTTCCTCGTACGTCTCCGATAACTTTCATAGACCAAATATTTAACATATTAACAAAACGAGTTAAAACTCCAGCCAACTATGGTTTATTATAGTTTTACATAAATTTAACATGATCTACATCGCGATTCATCGACCATGAAAATCGCAGTAAGCACTAAGAAAGACGAAACCAATGTTTTCATAACCAACCAATCTGAACATCAAATTAACTGCCTTATGGTTCACTGGCTGATTGATTTCAAAACCCAAAAAGATTAAAAATACACATGGCCAAATTTTAAAGATATATGAAATAATTTTATCATTTTTTGACATGAATTTGCAATGTTAGTATAATATGAAGTCTGAAATAGATAAATTGGACGAGACACTTACTTTCATGTTTATCTTTAAGGGCACAAAGACGTTCCTTTAAATAAGATCCAACAACGTGTGCATTCTCTTGAAGTTTTTCCCTCTCAATAACTTTGAGAACAGCATGACCAGCAGCTGTACTAACCGGATTTCCTCCGAACGTATTGAAGTAATTTCGACGCGTTAGAACCTTTGCAATCTCGGGGGTAGTCACTACTGCGCCAAGGGGAATCCCATTCCCGATACCCTATGAGAAAACATCAAACAACTTTAATAAGTGTTTTATGTTTAAAGTGTTTTATATCAACTCAATCAGACTGTCAGACTGTCAGACTGTCAGACTGTCAGACTGTCAGACTGTCAGACTGTCAGACTGTCAGACTGTCAGACTGTCAGACTGTCAGACTGACCAACTCATTATATCATATATCTACAAAATACCTTTGCCATTGTGACTATATCAGGCAAGATGTCATGGTTTTGAAATCCCCAAAAGTTGCTTCCGGTTCGAGCAAATCCACACTGAACCTCGTCAGCGATCATGAGCCCTCCGGCTTTCTTTATGGTGCTATAAACATTAGGCAAGTAATTCGGGGCCAGTTCGACGATTCCTCCAACCCCCTACGATTAAAGTAAACCCTTAAGGATTTGAAATAAATGTATTCAACAAATTGTTGAATGGATAAACAAGAAAATATAAAGTTTTCAACCTGAATCGCTTCAAAAATAAAACCAGCAACTTGACCCGAAGTTCCGAATCGAATCATATCTTCGACATCTTTAGCATACTTTTCTCCATCCGACCCGAATGCTCCTCTGTAAGGATCTGGATTTTGCGTGTGGTGCACACCACTCTAGCAGTTCATAACATAACAGAGGTATATAAAAACCTTTTAAAGAAATTATGATTATGGTTATGATTATCGTATAAATAAGGATACTAAAGACTTTAATTACCTGCACAACATTGAATTTCCAGTTACACATTGCAGTAGCCCCCATCGTCCCAGCTGCGTTACCATGATACGCGTTCCTCAACGATATAACGTCTTGACACCCTGTGTACAACCTCGCGATCATCATCGCTAACTCGTTCGCCTCGGTACCCGAATTAGTAAAAAACACAACCTGCCAAGAACACAACCGAAAAGGTCCATCACACGTTAAGAGTCATAAACATCAAATCATATCCACTACATCTATAGAGGTGACGATTTAGACCAATTTATAAATGAACGACATATGATAAAGAGCAAACAAATTAGAACCTTGAGATCCCCGGGCATCTTCGATGCTAGTGCTTCAGCGAAATCGGCAATGGCGTGGTTGAGGTAGAGAATGGTGGAGTGTTGTATGTTGTTAGTTTGGTTCACAATGGCTTGAACCACATCAGGGTGACAATGACCACAATTTACTGTTGCAATTCCTCCAAATCCATCGAGGTATCTTCGCCCATTTTCATCAAATAAATATTGCATCTTCCCATGAACAATATTCAACTGTTTTTCATATACACAAAACAAGTATAATATTAAATAATTCATAATTTAAATTATTATTAAACTACTTTGATATATTTCTAAGCACAAAACTATAAAAACCACATACACACTTATACATATTGTTTGGAATTTACACATAAACAAGTTTTGAACCGAATCACTCTTCCACTAATATCATTGTCTATCATACATACATCATGTAACATGTAAGTATACGGTTAGTGATGCTAAATAGATTAACCCGACATGAACATGAGAATTTGACATATATCATAAGTCTTGTGAGATGTGAATCCAAATACAACACAAGAGATTTGCGTGTTAACATAAACACGATGTGTTTAATATAATATTTTTTCGTTTTTCATTTTTATATTCTGATAGTAATACACTATAGATCATGTAAGGTTTGCCAATATATCACCCTGCCCACATCCTACTAATTGAGTGGACCGGTTTGGGTATGTTCGTTTACAACTAATAGTCTAAAATAACAAATTTACAACAAAATATACAGATGCATATAAACAACACTGTTTAATTTTATAAAAGCAGTTGTCAATTTCACCTTAATATTTAAGTGTTAACAAAACTAACAATTTTAAGTTATAATATTACAAAAAAAAAATATATATATATATATATAGGAGTGTTGTATACCGTTTATGTGTTTAACCTAAAATTCACCCGACTCAGTATAGATTAAACCTAATTTCATGTTATCTTCGTTTCATAAGTATATGCCTTTATCAACTCAGGGTGTACGTTCTGTATCAAATAGCAATACCGATACCAATACCAAATGAACAAAAACAACACCGACACTTGATCTTACCCGGTTACTATATCGGTACTGAAAATACCAAATAACAGTTCTCTTAAACCATTTTAATATAACTTTTGAGACGTTTCAATTGTTTAATATTTCAAAATTACGAATGTTTTCATACAATGTTTTTGTTCAATATTACCAATAAATTTGATACGATTTGAGAGACATTTTCAAATCCTAAGCAAAAGAAATGGAGAACACATAACGTCATAACCTATACCAAAACTAGTAAAGTATCAATACCGATACCGAACTGATAGATTCAATACGATACTCAGTAATTGAGCATCCATTTCTACTTTAATTCGGTATCGGTATTTTCGGTATACGATCTCATCCCTATCATTATTGCACATAAACAGAGACTCACCGGTTTCTTGTAGAAACAGAACATCGAAGGGCTCAGAAACTCCTTCCGCTTACCTAAAATCTCCTCCGCGGTGGGCCCGGTGTACCGCGGTGGCGAGTAATCGAACCGCGGCATCACCGGGACACCGTGATCTTCATTCTTCGATACGGACACCGCTTGTTCAGAGAAACATCGACTACGACACCGTGAGAAGTGACCTTTCGCCGATCGCAATCTCGAAGTTGCCGTCACTAGCCTCTGCATCTCCGGTGATCTTGATGTTCACCGAACAAACTTCACGAGATTGAAGAAGATGAGTTGATAGGAGAATCAAACAAAAGGGATACTGAGGGATCACGCCTCTGTTATTATTATTATTTTTGCTATGATATGATTCATAGGATTTATAACAAGAAGTTGCGTTTTAATAAGGTTTTCTACATGTACATTTTGTATTTTTATAATAATGTAAACACGTCACTGGTAATTATCTGAGTTATGGAATTTTCTAGAAAAATGATCGCCAATTATTTAGCAAGGTATGGGTATAGGCAATGAGTGACGGGGACCGACGAATACAAACATAAAAAACACATTTGATATGATATAATAATATTATAATATTGTTACAAATCTGTCGGTTATCCGTTGATGAGGTGAATGTCCATAGGCATAGAAAAATCAGTCGTGGTATATTTAACGACAAATTACTGACAAAGATAAATTCATTTTAGATACTCTTATGATATAATAATATTATAATTTCGTTACAAATCGGTCGATTATTTGTTGATGAGTTGAAGGTCCGTCGAAAAACTAGACGTTGTATGCTTAACTACCCAAATAATGACAAAGATTAATGATGGGTCGCTGATAGTTGTCATTTTAATTACTCTTATGATGAATGTTCCATAAAAAATACAAT
The DNA here is from genome assembly GCA_018326385.1 of Flaveria bidentis. NCBI lineage: Eukaryota > Viridiplantae > Streptophyta > Magnoliopsida > Asterales > Asteraceae > Flaveria > Flaveria bidentis. The sequence goes on from BJCM01021871.1 coordinate 41,725, forward strand.
ACTTCTTATTTGCTTTTTATGTTTTGTTCTATTTATGAACAAAATATAGTATTGTACGTTAAAAATACTTTACAATATTATCTATTACACACATTTGAAGCTTAATGCTTAATTCACAAAATAAAACTTATACATTGGAACCTAATACACAAATGGAAACCTAATACGCAATTGTAATCAAGAAAGTACAACCTAATACGCAAATTGGAATATAGAATGTGAAACCTAAACTTTGTAAGGATTATCTCTTGGTTTGTTTACACATAATGATAAATATAAAAGTGTACAATTACATTTATATATATATAGATAGATAACATCAATAAGATGGTGAAGTTGATATACCAACTCATTAAAACTTTTAGTTTGAACCAAGGGTTTAACCCTCATGACCCTAAGAGAGAGTTATTCCAACTAACCTCGTGTTTAACTGATTGCTCAAATCTACCGGTTTAAAACACTGAACCAAACCAACAAAAGGGTTCTTTTTTTGTCCAACATGCTAGAGCGGTCCGGTCATCAAATCATTGTTGAAAATACAAACTTAAAATGGTTTGTGACATTTATAATGTTCTAAGATAATTACAATACAAAATCATGATAGTTTAATTATTTTAAGCAAATTTCAACAACACAATACATGTACCAACCAAACTTATTCCAAATCTTAATTATTATTTTCTTCTTTTTTCCTTTTCCATAACATATACAAACCCATTACACCCAAACACACAAAAAGAACAATTCCATCAACAACAACAATTAAAATCAATACCCATTTCTTCAATCCATTCCCATGATTCTCACCCTTCAAAACCTTAACCATAAAACTTATTTCTACACCAACATTATTAACCTCTTTCATTCCCCTTATCTCCCCATACAAATAACACTCCTTATATTCACTTATAAACAATGCACCCACACATGTACAATCCTCTATACACGAACCTGCACAAGATTCCTTTGTCGCGTTAACGATCTTCTTGTTTTCGTCTCTCAAAACACTCATAGCGTATCGTATCTCCTTCATTTTGCCCCTTGAACTTTCACAAAAGTTACCCGGAGACCCCTTGATTTTCAAAATTGAACATGTGTTGGCAAAAGTACAAATCTCATCCGCTTTGCAAAAACTCGGTTGGTCACATTTGTTCCTTAGAGCTTGGAACGAGGCTTTGAATTTGCGTGTTGTGGTTGAGTAGTAGTAAAATCCTAAGTTTCCCGTTGTATTCTCAATCGCTAAAAATCTTAAAGTTTTGAGTCTTCTTGATGGAATCTGGGCGATCTTGTGGCTTTTATCGTTGAGTATCTGCAACCCGTTTGTCGCCAAGCGAATAAATGACATGTTTTCGGAATTCTTGGGGTTGAATTCCCAATATGAGTACTTAAACTGGCCCGAATTCAAGTAAAGCGCGAGTTTTTCACGATGAATTTCGAATGAATAGTTTGAATTTGAATTTGTAAAGAGAGAAGTGAGCTTTGTTCTGGCATTTAATCTTTGTCCCCAGAGCATTACATTTGTGGGAAAATGAAAGCTTTGCCATTTGATGATGTTAAATTCATCCACAAGAACAAGATTTCCAGTGTTTGATAATTGCAGCCTCTGAAACATGCATAAACAACTTGTACTTAAGAACTTCTATTTGCAACAATCTAAAATACATATCACGCGTCAATGACGTGCAAGTCATCAATGCATACTAGAAATTAGATAACTGTTAAATCTTCACCACATAAGATCATAAACGTTATACTAGACACATACATAAAAAAAACCCAAAATACAATCAACTAGTATCTGATGAATACGATACATGGTTTATTATCAGATACAAGATTCAATTTTTCAAAGTTCATCTCTAACCCGACATATCACATCGGTTTAAAGAACCCCATATTAGGAGTTGTTTGTTTTTAGGCTGACCCGGCTGACCGGCTGATTCGGTCAGCGAGTCAGCCCGTTTGATTTCGGCTTCGAGCCCGGCTGACCGGGTCTCTAGTGCTGACTCAGACCTTGA
>BJCM01021874.1:0-12358 GCA_018326385.1 Flaveria bidentis
TGTATATAAATATATATATATATATATATATATATATATATATATATAAAAGTATATAAATGTATGTATACATATATATATATATATGTTTATATATATATATATATATATATATATATATATATATAAAAGTATATAAATGTATGTATACATATATATATATATATGTTTATATATATATATATGTGTATATATATATATATATATATATATATATAGAGAGAGAGAGAGAAAGAGAGGAAGGTTTCACTAAAAATATATTTTACCTATGAAAGATAAAAAATTATATTATGTTTTTATTTCTTAATCAATGGTTAATATTATAATGTTGCATGTCACGTTTGTTGACTTTTTTGACTTTTTGGAAGGTTAGTTTGGGTATATAACCATTTTTGTTAACTTTTTTGAGTTTCCTTCAATTTTTTAAACATTTATAACATTTTCACGCTAGATTATTTTTTAAAACAAATTACATCATAAAATCAAATATTTTTTCTTTTTATATTGAGTATAATATTAGTATATTTTTTTACAAATAAAAATAATAAGAGAAATTATGCTGCATTTTAATATTTTTGTGTTGTGTTTCATAACAACACAAAATTGTGTTGTAGTTTATAAAAATAACACAACTTTGTGTTGTATTTCATAAAAACAACACAACTTTGTGCTATTTTGCGTCAAACAACACAGTTTTTGTGCTATTTTTCATCAAACAACACAAATTTGTGTAGTGTTTCATAAACACATCACAGTTTTATGTGTGTTTTGTGTCAAACAACATAACTTTGTGCTTTATTTGTCAAATGGCATAGTTTTATGAGGTTTTGCATAACATGTTCTATTAGTGGTGTTAGCGGCCAGATGTTATATTTTTGAAGTAGATAATTCTTGGTTGTTTATCTTATGTTAAAAAATTAAAGATTTATGATTAAAAGGAAAAAGTATACAAACCATTTTTGTATGAACATAATTTATTGTGTCATATCTAAAAACTTTAAAAAACATAGATTGGTTTTAGACTACCTAATGTTATAACTTGAATGTATAACTTGTATAAATAAACATAAAACAAAAATGGTGAATTTAATAAAACATCATCCTTGTGGATTGTTTTTCAAATACATGTGCATTTCCTTTTCTTTTTATATTGAAGTGTTTAATATATGTACATATGCACTAAATGAGTAATGTTTGTACCGCACTACGAAGTAGGAATTGCCAACCAGATACTATATAAAACATCTCCTTAGTTGTTAGGACCATGTACGTATAGAGTACTAACTGATTATGCGTGAAACTAGGTCAAATAGTGCGGAATCCTATTTGATTGGCGATCCAATCAGTTAGAACGATAACCTGATCAATATAACAATGAACTGAACGTTAAGAACAAGTAGGAATAGATCAATATCGAACTATGAAGTTGGATTGGCGAACCTGGACGCTCTGGACGACTAGGGTATATGTATATTCGAAGTATCTCTCAAAGTGTTATGTTTTTCCACAAATTAAGTGCTATTTATAGGTTTATAGTTTTCATTTGTACGACTGAACCATTAGCATGGTTTAGTCATGCGACTAACTCATGCGATTGATTCATACGCACGACTAAAGGTTCAGTCGTGCGACTGAGTCAATCTTATGTCTCAATCATACGACTGATCCAGTCTCCTTGTTCAGTCGTGCGACTGGTCCATAAGCATGATATATTCATGCGTATGGTCCATAAGTATGGTCCATTAGCATGAATAATCACCTGACTAGGTTAAACACATTACTTAATCATTATTGACTAAGAACTATGTACAACAACCTCAAACCTATATATGAAGTTCATACATATGAATCAAAGATAAATAAACATCAAAGCATATATTATATTTCATTTCATCATCACATTACACATATGTAAGACATGAAAGACATTTATATTTAAGCACATAAACTAGGAATATCTTGTATCTACAAACTCCCCCTTGGACCTAGTTTACCCTATCGTCTAACATTCTTCATATGTTCTTGAAACTTCTGGTACTTCTCTTCTCTGGTGACTCTTGCGTGTATCTGAAACGTGAAGCAAAGCTGTATAACGTGTTGGAATTAAAGAGCTTGTACAATATCTTGCGTGTCATAGAACAGTGGCCACTTGTATAAAGTGTAAACATCTTCTACAGACAAGTTGGTAAGCCACATTGGATCAAATACCCTGATAGTCTCAATCTTTCCATCTTTGTTCAACACTATGACCACTTCTCTCGTACTCCAATCATAATAACACCATTTGAAGTGTGGAGTGAAGTCCCGAGGCATCTCCCATAGAGGAATCTTAGACATTGTGCGTGGGACTCCACTTCAACACCACCTTCGATCTTCCAAATATAAGATCAACATCAGTCTTATGAATAAAACGTTTAGGTTTTTGAGGTCTGAAGTTGACCCATCTGGTGTGGTATTCTTTCTTTAACGCTATTTCAAACCATCCCGACATCTTCCTTGGGTTGGCATACAACAGATCGAAATTAGCCAATCTATTCAACTCAAAACCAGGAAGAGTCTTCAGAACATATGGATATTTAAAGTACTCAATCCCCTTCTCTCTCTTTACTGCATAAACATTTAACTCTTCAAAATAAGCCCATGCGATGATTCTGCTAGACACCTTCTGATGTTTCTTGACTCTCTATAGTTTGGTGTAGGTATTCTGCTTTGGAGGTGTGCACTGGGCTTTTATTTCAGCAAAACAAGCGGCCCATTCAGCTTTCTTAAGATCAGCATTCGCATCAGAAACTTGGGCTTGACTTTTATCTTTCTCTTTTTCTTTCTCCATCTCGTTTAGCTGATCAAAAGTAGCACTGCCAAACGTTTCACCTAAGTTGGGGATAACATTGCCCTTAGGGTCAGTGTACTCTAGATAGTGCTTAGCTGTAACATCCTCAATCTCAATCTCATTGACATCTTGTAGCTGTTCATCACTTAGGACATCGACTTCTGGAGCATCTTTGACAATTTCATCAGGATTTATTCGGAACATCTCAGCTAGCTGGTCGTCAGTCAGATCATGTATGATTTCTCCTTCTTTGGAAGTGTAGCTCACTGACCTTCTGATGATCCCTTGCAAATCAAGAATGATAGTTAGTTGTGTCTTGATTTGCAGAAAGGGGATGACATCATATTCATCTTGTTGTTGAGCTTCATCTGTTTGATTTAAACATTCAACACATGACACATAAATCAGTAATCAAGAAATTGAAACAAAACAAACATAAATAATCATTAATTACATTATGTAATACACAATTCAAGTATAAAAGTTTCAAATACATAAACATGTAATCATTACTTTTGCCTTGATCGGTCGTCTCTTCAGCTGGAAGAGCTGAGGACGAGGCTCTTTGATCCTCATTTCGCTTGGTGCGCCTCTCCTGAGCTGATGGATTTGAGGTTGATGCAGCAGCATCACCTTCTTGATCATTCTCATAATCATCATCACCTCCTTTTCCCTTTCCACTTCCTCCTGCTTCCTCATCCTCATCATCTTCTTCTTCGTCAGATTCATCTTCAGTGAGCTCATCATCATCATCCACATAATCACCATCTTGAATCTTTAAAGGCTCACTCTTAGATCCCTTTAGCTTTACCAAGATCTTTTTGTTCTTTTTCTCTCCAGACCCACAATCCTTTTCACCGATGCCATCACCAAATCGTTTTGACTCTTAAGTGCATGGTGAGCTCGGCCTAAAGCTCTCTTATACTGTGCATTCTTCTCACTGAGCTGAGCAATTTGCTTGGCTTGAGCTACGTTTACCTCCATCAGCTGGTTTATCTGAGTAGCTCTCAGATCATCAGTAGCAATCAGCTTCAGCATGATACGGTTTAGGTTTTCTATCTGTTCCTCAAACCTGATATTGGGTAGAGTGGAGCCATGTGTCATTTAGGATTAGGTGGATGGACCGGCATGTTGAGTGGTGGTTGTGGTGGTGGATGTGGTGAAGATAGGAGGAGGAATGGGAATGGATTATGGTGGAGTGGCTGTGATAGTGGTTGTAGAGCTATGGTAGTGGTGGTGGGAGCTGTGATGGTGGTTGTGGGAGTTGTGGTAGTGGTGGTGGGAGTTGTGGTGGTGGTGGTAGGAGCTGTGGTGGTGGTTGTGGGAGCTATGGTAGTGGTGGTGGGAGCTGTGGTGGTTTTGGTAGGAGTTATGGTAATTAGGTTGATCCTTTGCCTCTTGCTCTTATTGCCGTAGGGATGGGCCATCCTTTTCTTCCTTGAGCCCTTAGAGACAGAGGCTCCCCCTTATTTGAGTGGCTGGTCTGGGGTGTAAGTAGGATCAGAGAAATATGTAGTACCACCCTTCGACCCAGCTTGGCGTCCGCCAACCGCCTCTTTCCTTTTTTCGGTGGCCACAACCCGGCTACCGACATTCCTCACTAGAGGCTCATTGTCAGATTCTTCCTCTTCATCTAGCAGGAAGTCTTGGTGGAAGGAAGCCTTCTCTATTCCACCAAATGCATCAGTAGTGTCATGTGTAGATAGTGGAGATATAGTAGCAGTGTCAGTGGCCCTAGATTGAGAGGGACCAGTATCTCCACCATCTTGACTGTCATCTTGATCATCATCATCGTCGTCGTCTTCATCGGTGGGTAGCACAATTGGCTCAACATTAGAATCGCTATCATCGTGACACCACTTCTTATGAGAGAGCGCCGCATAATCTTAACTGTCCAAATGCCCAAACAGTCTCCTGACCGGGGGCTTTACCTGCTTCCCCGGTACACCTTCATCCGACCTAAAGTTGTGTCATCCATCACCTCTAGAATGATAGCATCATCTTTTTCTTTGGGTGGTTCAGTATAACATGCGTTCTGGATTTGGTCTGACAGCTCGTCAAATCCTCCTCGCCTTGAAGCTATGCACTTAAGTATAACATGAGCCAAGTACTTGAACTGGGGGCACATGTTGCTCTTGTTGAGCACACCTGGATTGGTGTCCCTAGCGTACTTTATCCTTAGAAAGCATCCCCGAACAATCAGGGGATGCAGCTTGGCTGGGTAGGAACCATCCTCACCCAGTTCCAAAACCCTCCTTAGATCGTCTTCTATGATCTCAATCTCCTGCTCGAAGATAGAGCTCCTAATACAATGAGGCTTAGCAGATTGGTCAATGGAGGCACCTTCCAAGAAGGCTTGCTGTATAGACCTGTATGGTGTGCAAGGAGTAGAGATATCCTTGTAGATCCTCGACCTACGTAAAAAGCTATAATCCCAGCAAACTCAGAGGCATTCCTAGAAGTAGCATCAAGATGAGCACATATATTATGCTTGGTGCTCATCGTCCATCTATCAGTCACGTTGCTGCAACACAAGAAACATATACATTAGATTTGTGCATAAGAGATGATAGTTGGAACTTAAACTGTTTTGATCAAATTGCTTTAGTTGTGCGATTGAACCATACGTCTGAGTTCAGTCATGCGATTGAGCCTGCAGCTGAGTTCAGTCGTGCGATTTAGCCTACGACTGAACTTAGTCATAAGCCATGCGGTTGAGTCAGTCGTGCGATTGAGTCACCGATTGATTCATTCGTGCGATTGAATCGTACGCATAGATCAATCGATAGACTGAGGTTCATACGGAGTGTCCATTCACATCTTGCTCTATTTGACACTCCAACTTTGAATCTATGCAAAACTTTATATTAAACTTCGTGTTTAGACTCATTAGATTAGCAGGGACTCTAAACATCACTTAATGTCCTTTAAATCAATTTTTATGTTCCTTTAAGTGGTCTATTTTTAAGAGTTAGTCTCGGTTCTTGATTTTAACATAATCGGTCCTTAGTGTTCGATTAAACCAGTAATTAGGGTCGATTTTAGTCTCACAGTACCTATAGATGAGTAGGACGATAGTTAAAATCACAATCAACGAGTAATCACAATAATAGAAATTTTCAATAGAGTGTTTGTGTATGGGCAGTTTTTGAGAGCTTTGAAGGGTGGTAAGGAATGAGATCGACTAACCCCTCTATTTATACTGTTTTAAATTTCAGTCGTGCGACTGGACCCATACGCATCCTTCATTCGTGCGACTGGGGTTCAGTTGTGCGACTGGCTTAGACTTCATCATCCAGTCGTACGATTGGTTCAATCTTATGATCCAATCGCATGGTTGTCTTATACTCATGGTCCAATCGTGTGATTGGCTCATACTTATGGTTCAATCGTGCAATTAGCTCACACTTAAGATCCAATTGTGCGATTGACTCATACTTATGAGTTTAACCTCATACACTTTCAAACAATTAGAATTTACACTTTTGATATATAACATTATGACCTATAATCATCTTAGACATGATCTTTTTAATTTAACATCATTTGATCACCTCAGACATGATCCTTTTAATTTAACATCATTTGATCACCTCAGATGTGATCCTTTTAATTTAAAATCATTTGATCACCTCAGATGTGTTCCTTTAATTTAGACCAGATTTGTCACCTCAGACGTGACCCCTTTTAGTGAGTGATTCAAAGATTTCATCTAGATGTGTAGTCCGACATCTATGCAACAAAAAAATTAGAATATGAAACAACTTGAAATTTAAAAGAAATAAGACATATTTTTTTGTGGTTTTGTGTTTGAGATGGATGGAAACCTTTTAAAATACATCTAACCGATTTTACTTCTTGAGCAGAACAACTTCAAGTTAATTTGATCATTTCTGGAAAGATTCATTATGGAATCATACAGGTATATCGTAATCGTTTGGGGCCCCTTTAAATATGCACTTTGGTGATAAATTCGTGTTTTGTTTGAGAGTCAATAGCACTTTCAGGAAATCATACTAGAGCTATAAGATGCACACAAGGGTTTTGACTATCTAGAGTTGTAGCCACAATGATTGTCGGTATATTTTTCCACTTAAATTCATACACACAGTTTTGACTCACATTGGTGATGAATTAGGTTTAATTATTTCAACAACCATTTGTGGATCCTACACTTATATGTTAATCAACATTCCTCAGGATTTTTTTGAGCAGTCTACGGGTATTTGACAAGAAGAAACTATTCTAAGAGCTTTCAAAGAGATGCCAAGACTCAGGTCAGTGCCATCGCACAACAAAGAGGCGCAAACAACAATAAATTCTAGAATATTTAGGTTATGCTTATCCTCAGGTTAGTGCCACCGCATAGTAGAGAGGCACACAACCTATCTTCTTGTTAGAGCATTTGTTTTTCTTTTGCATGTAGTGCACCAATGACTTTAGTCATTAGCTTGATTGCACTTAACAGTTTTTTTCATGTGCTTTGCTCATATTTATGGTCATCCGTACACATTTGTGGCGTTTATTTTGCTCGTCACCCTTTATTGGAAATGCGTTGATTGTGTTAGCCAGGGATAAGATGAAACCCATAGCAAGTTGAACAAATTAGTTTGAATTTTGTTCACCAATGAAGTCTACTCATCTATTGTGTTGAATCTATAGACACATCATATAATGAACTAGCAACCTGTAGTTTTACTTGCTCTATGTTACCTCAGTAGCTGTCTAGTATTACTATCATTTTTCCTTTGTTGTGCTTAGACTTCTCAGACTTGTAATTTGAATTAAGCATCTTGACCAATTTAAACCCTTTTGAAGTCCCAAACAATTTGCTCCGTGTGTACTATCATATTCCATAAACTTTGAACCACAATCACAAATTTGATTTCATTTCTTTTAGCTAAGCTGCCCTCCTCCCTCGTTTTTCTAAATAAATCAATACTGCAACTAATTAAATACTAAACTAAACTATTCTCCCCCTAAAATTCTAAAACCGAAAATCTTTTTGTGTTTTTGTATTTTAATAGACAGGAAAATAAAATAAAATAAAATAAATAAGCAACTAAGAAAATACTTGTCGGACTAGGAACTCTCTTCTTCTAGAATCACATCACTTTTCTTTTTCACGCCATTAACCTCTAAAAGATATAAAAACCTAGGTTTGTCAAATGCTTTTGTGTATAGATCGGCGCGTTGAAAATCTGTATTAGTTTTAACAACATTGATTAATTGCTTTTCAAAACAGTCACGTATAAAGTGATATTTAATACCGATGCGTTTTTTTAGGGTGTTGGACCGGATTTTTGGTGACAACAATTGCAGCAGAATTATTAACAAAAATAGGGTTGTTAGAAAATTGCAAATCGTAGTCACGTATTTACTGTTGAATCCAAATGATTTGCGAATAGCAACTTGTAGCAACAACATATTCAGCTTCACATGTTGACAGAGCAATTGATGTCTGCTTCTTACATTTCCAGGTGACTAACCGTGTAGCAAAGAACTAACATCCCGCTATTGTTGACTTGTAATTCATCTTGCAACCACCATAATCCGAGCGACTATACGTTGCAAGCTCAAAGTCATCATTATGAGGATACCACAATCCGAGTGTTGGAGTACCCTTCAGATAACGAAAACTCCTTTTAACTCCAATGAGATGATTTACTTTTGGTTTTGCCTGATATCTGGAACATAGACATGTGGCGTACAAAATATTAGGATGAGAGGTTGTGAGGTACATTAGGGATTAGATCATTCCTCTATACATGTGGCATCAACCAAATCACCATTTTCGTCGGGTGCCACACCATGGTTTGTGGCAAGTGGAGTTCCAGTAGCCGTAGCATTCTAAATGTCGAATCGACGGAGAATATCTCCCATATATTTGGTCTGATACAAGAAGATTCCTTTTTGTGTCTGATCCACCTGTAATCCAAGAAAGAACTTTATCTCCCCCATGGCACTCATCTCAAACTCTGCTTTCATTACAGATTCGAATTTTTTACATAATTCTTCATTTTTGGAATCGAAGATTATGTTATCCACATTTATCTATACCAACAGTAAATCGCCATCCTTTTCTTTGATGAATAACGTGCAGTCAATAACTCCTATGCAAAAACCATGTTTCACTAGATGAGTCGAGAGTTTCTCATACCAGGCTCTAGGGACTTAATGGAGCGTGTAAAGAGCCTTGTCCAATTTATAAACCCTATCCCGATGATAAGGATCCTCAAATCCTTCGGTTTGACTGACGTATATTGTTTCACGGATTTCACCATGAAGGAATGCACTTTTTACATCTAATTGATAGACTTTAATCTTCATGTAGGATGCATAATCTCGAAAGATAAGAATTGCTTCCATTCGTGCCACAGTTGCAAACACTTCATTGTAGTCTATTCCTTCGACTAGTCGAAACCCTTGAACCACAAGTCGAGCCTTATTTCTAATTATCAACCCTTGGTCATCTTTCTTACACTTCAGCACCCATTTAGTGCCAATCACTTTAGCATCTTTTGGTCTGTCCACAAGGGTCCATACTCCAAGCTTCTTGAACTGTAAGAGTTCTTCTTGCATAGCACTAACCCATGCCACATTGTTTAAGGCTTCACTTACATATTTTGGCTCAAATTGAGACAGAAAACATCGATAAGCTCCATCGGGAAGATATCATATTTCCATGACTGAGGCATAATCTGCTGAGTATAGCTAATTCCGTGTCTGTAATCCCGATAGAACATCCCCAATGATGTTTTCCGAGGGGTGACGCATATTAATTCGAGATCCGGGAGTGGTGGGAACAACTAATTCAGGATCCAGATTGTGAATCCTAGGTTCAGTATCTGTAGTTGTTCGAGTATGAGGTTCTAAAGTGACAAAGGCATCAAGATCTGATGCTTATGTATTTCATTAGTGGGAACCTAGTCCTCCAGGTCCATATTTGTAGACTCAACCGCTTCATCATTAGAGGATGAGTCACTAACTTCAAGCTCTCCCTTTGAAGGACTAGAAGAATCGTCAGATGAAATCGATGGTGTCGAGTCGTGTGGAGGAGTGTTCAGAACATTGTACATCATTGTAGCAGATAACTCATCATCAAGATGGAAGGGGGTAGGTTGAAGGACTTAAAAAATCCATCATAATCAAAGAAGAAGGACTAACCTTTTCCAACAGGGATGGTGGTGTATCTTTCAACATTAACATTGCACCACACTTCTACCTGACCCGTTGAGCTGCTATAGACTCTCTGGTCTAGTATACTGTATCAGAGAAAGATACCTTATTCTACCTTCTCACTAAACTTCATAGTCTAAGTTTTCTTTAACAACATGCACGATGCTCCAAATGGTTCAAGATACTCCAAGTTTGGTTTACATCGCTGGAGCAGTTCATAACATGTTTTACCATGATTTTTGACCACCAGGACTCGATTGAGAGTGTAGCATGCATTAGCCACTGCCTCGTTCCAAAATTGAATAGGCAGTTTAGAGTCAGCTAACATTGTTCTTGCTGCCTCTATCAAGCTACGATTCTTTCTTTCAGCAACTCCATTCATCTGTGGAGTGGAGGCAGACCTAAATTGATGTACAATTCCTTTCTCTCTACAGAATGCCTCCATCCACTGATTTTGAACTATGTTCCGTAGTCTAAACGAATCTGCCTTACTTTAAGCTTGTAGAGTGATTCCAAAGTAGTTAGTAGATGTTTGAATGATTTAAAGGTCTCTGATTTGGATTTCAGAAACATCACCCAAGAGAATCTTGAGTAATCATTAGTTACTACAAGGGAGTATAGATCTCTAGCAATGCTCTTTGTGCTTACTGGGCCTAATAGATCCATGTGTAGAAGCTCGAGAGGAATATCGATAGAATTAAATTTCTTTGCCTTGTGAGACTTCTTGGTCTGTTTCCTTTTCTTACATGCTACGCAAAAATCCGGAAGCTGGAAATTTTTAACAATTACTCTATTCACTAAGTCATTCTGAATCAAATGATTCAACTTCCTTGGATTAATGTGTCCCATTCTCCTATGCCAGGAGATTGAATCCCTATTTGTTGCCTTTGTCAAAAAAGCATTACACAATGGTCTCAGTTGTGGAGGCTTTTGATAGATTCAAGACATATAGATCATTATATCTTGTAGCTGACATTAGAACTTTATCCTCCTGGATAACATAATCCTTCTTCAGCATGTAGCACTTCTTGTTGTCAAACATAACTTTGAATCCTTCATCACAGATCTGGGAGACTGAAAGCAAGTTGTTCTGTAGTTGTTGAACGTAGTTGACCTTGTCAAACTTCACTTTCTCGTTTCTCACTTCGCCTTGAGCGGTGATGTATCCTCCTTTATTCCCAGCAAATGAAACATGTCCCCCTTTAATTTGTTTGACGTTAAAAAGGAGAGATGAATTCCCGGTCATGTGCCTGGACACCCCACTATCAATAATCTAGGTGTTTGTGATAGTGCTGTAACGGACACCCTGCATATTTAAAGGAATTGGTTAGTTCAGGTTTAGGACCCAAGCCTTAACTGGATTGGGTGACCCAGAAGAATCACACATCATGAATTCAACCCATTGTCCTTTAGAGGATGAGGGCACATTGTTCTTCTTCTTGTTCTTATTATCAAACACATTACTTGATTTAATCTTTCATATGTCAGTTTTGTGTAAGTCATGTTTGTGATAAACAGATGACTGGCTTATTCTTTGAACTTTATGTTCACTAATACTCTTAGGTGGAGTATTAGTTCTTATTTTAGAAAAACTTGGTTTTGCATTTTAAAGTTCAATTTTCTTTTTGGGTGTCTGATAATAAGGACAATTAGGAGAGATATGTCCTCATTTTCCATAACTGTAGCATGATCTCCATTCTACAGATTGAGGAAATTTCTGATGTGGGGTTGAGTTTGGTAAGTGTGCGAGATAAGTCTAGTTGGGTTTTGTCACTTCTCTTTTTGATGTTTCAGCTTATTTAACAAAATTAACTGTTCTAACATTTTGAGCATCTTTAACTTTTAGGTTATTTGGACTTTGTTGATTGACACGTTTTTGGTTAACCGGATTTGTCAATTTGGGTTCAGAAGAAGAGGTGTGTGAACCTGACCTTAAATTAACCTGTAGAGATTAATGAAGAGGCTGATGCAACCTAAACATCTTAAGTCTATCCTGCATGCTGCACAAGTGCATTAAAGATGAAGCTTAGGAAGTTTCACACATGAAACAGAAAATATTCTAAGTGTGAAATCTTCTGAAGCCAAGACCAATATCTTCTGAAGCCAAAAATGAAGTCTTCCGAAGCCTCAAAGACAAAGTCTTCCGAAGCTTCAAGTTCATGAAGACAGATTTCTTCCGAAGTCTTTAGTAACATGCTTCATCTGATGTACTGATCCATAAAGCTGGACACCTTTTTGCTGCATCTCTGCAAGTCACCAACTTACATGAGTTGGTGAAAAGGTCCATGATTTTGGTAACTGTACATTAAGGTCTTGAGTCTGTAACTTTCTACTTTATGTACTTTATCC
>BJCM01021881.1:0-15695 GCA_018326385.1 Flaveria bidentis
CTGAGATGATTGATCTGCTTGATTTAAACATGTAACACATCAACTGTTAGTAATTAATCAAGACAAACAAACATTTGATAAACATTAATTACATAATATTAATACGATATTCAATTACAAAAGTTTTCAGATACATAGATGTCTAATCATTACTTTTGCCCTGAATAGCATGCATGTTAGAAGGTGGGGCAGATGATGAGGCTCTTTGGTCTTGTTTTCTCTTGGTGTGACTCTCTTGACCCTGAGCTGAGGTAGATGAAGCTGCATCTCCTTCATCATCATCATCATCAGGCTGTCTTTCCCTTGTCTCTTCATCACCACTGCCCTCGTCATCATCATTATCATCTTCTTCATCATCACCATAATCATCATCACCTTCTCTGATCGTCAGAGGTTCATCTTTTGATCCCTTTAGCTTGAGCATGATAGACCTGTTAGATGTATCCAACTCATCAATCTTCTTTGCTGATTGGACTTTATCCTCCTGGAGTTGGGCAATTTCCTGAGCTTGTTGGGAGATCTGTTGTGCTTGGGCAGCAATTAGCTCCACAAGCTGTCATAGCTGAGCAGTCTTCTCGTCATCAGCAGCCAACAGCTTCAGCACCATAAGGTTTAGTGCTGACAGTTGTTCCTCTACCCCAATGGAGGGTAAAATAGATCCAGTGGTGAATGTGTTATGAGATGAGGGACCGGTTTGGTGGCTGGTGGTGGTAGTGGTGGCTGTGGTGAATATGGGTGGTGGTATATGGGTTGTAATAGTGGAAGGTGGAGGTGTTGTAGTAATGGTGGGTGGAGTGGTAGTAGTGGTGGGTGGTGTGGTAGTAGTGGTGGGTGGTGAGGTAGTACTAGTGGGTGGTGAAGTAGTGGTGGTGGTAACTGTGGTGGCAGTGGTGGAAGAGGTAGTGATCAATGTGTACCTCTGTCTTTTGGGCTTCATCCCGTGGGGCTGAGCCATCCTCTTTTTCCTCTGGGATGTTGGGTTGATCTGGGGTGTAGGTAGGATCAGTCGTAGTCTCCCCAGACTCGCCAGGGTGTCCACCAACCGCCCAAATCCCTCGCTCGGTGGCAACTACCCTGCTACCCACCATTCGAGTCAACGACTCCTCATCCAAATCCTCCTTCTCATCAGCTCGGAAGTTCTGATGGAATCCTGCCGTCTCTGCTCCTCCTCGAGTGGATGATGGAGATGTCATATCAGTAGTAGTGGCCCTAGATTGGGTGGGGCCTGCATCTCCACTATCTCTGCTATCATCATCATCTGAATCATCAGTGGGGAGCACAATCTGCTCAGTGTCTGAGTCGCTGTCATCGTGGCGCCACTTCTCTGAGTTGGCGCTACATAATCCTCATGGGCCAGATGCCCAAACAGTCGCCGGACAGGGGGTTTCACAAGCTTCCCCCTGTACACCTTCATCCTGCCTAAGGTGGTATCATCCATCACCTCAAGCACCATGGCATTCTCCTTTTCCTTTAGCAGCCAAGGGAGCTTCTGATCAATAATCATCTGCATAAAGCGAGGGTACATGCAGAAGCCCTCCTTCCCCTTCGCCTCGATGTTCTCCACCAGGTAGGTGAAGATCATCCTCGAGAAGCTGAATGAATGGTTCAGCACCAACGCCACATAGGCGTTCTAAATCTGATCCGATAACTCATCGAAGCCTCCCTTCCTTGAAGCAATGCACTTGAGCAGCACATGGGCTAAGTACTTAAATTGGGGGCACAGGTTGCTCTTGTTGAGCACACCTGCGTTGATATCCCCTAAGTACTTGGCCCGCAGAAAACAACCTCGTACAGTCAATGGGTGTAGGCATGTAGGGCTGTCAGTATCATCCCCAAACTCCAAGACTATCCTGAGATCGTCCTCAGTGATCTCTATAGCCTGAACAAAAATGGAGCTCCTGATACAGTGAGGCTCTGAAGATCTGTCAACAACAGTGCTTTCCTAGAAAGCTTGCTGAACTGAGCGGTACGGAGTGCATGGAATCGATATAGCCCCGAAGATCCTCGATCTCCATAAGAATATGATAATCCCTGAGAAAACAGCCGCGTTCTGGGAGGTCAGATCCAAATGTGAACACAGGTTATGCTTCGTGCTCATAGTCCAACGACTAGCCATCTGTTACACAATGTAAATAAACGTCAGTGTGGGTAAATTAGTAACAAATTGATTCATTGGACTTGAAATCTACTATTCTGTCATGCGAATGAACTGTGCAACTGAGATCTAGTCGTGCGATTGAGCTCATATGTACGATTGAGCATGCAACTAGGCTTAGTCTTATGCTATCCCATGCATTTACACCAGTCGTGCAACTGAACTCATACGCATGGTTCAGTCGTGCGATTTACCCATTTGCCCAGTTCAGTCGTGCGATTAAGTTATTCACCCAACTCAATCGTGCGACTAAAGTTCATCAGGGTGTCCATTCGCATGACAGACTGCTTTTCCATTTAAATTCAAATTTTGAGCAAAACTTGATGTTAGACGTCGTGGTTTGGTTCATTAGTCTCGCAAATGACCGACATAACACCTAATAACCTTAATTTGAACAATATACTTAGTTTTATAGGATTCTTAGGCAAACTAAGTCTCGGTTAAGTTTAGGGCTTAAATTTGATCATTAGGACATGAATTGTTTGAACTTTGGAGTGAATATCGTCACACATTACCTATATAAACACTAGAAATCATTAGGTCATAACAATCAGTAGTCTAGAACAATCAAGAGAAAATCGGCAGAGTAACGGTACTTCGTGCGATTTAGGGACGATTTGGGGGTGATGAATGTCTGCGACTGACTCCCCCTCTATTTATACTAGCGTTTCATTCAGTCATGCGACTGAACCTATTCGCACTCTTGACTCGTGCGACTGAGGGTCAGTCGTGCGACTGGCACAGTCGGTCACTTTCAGTCGTGCGACTAGGTGTCAGTCGTGTGACTGTCTCATTCGGTCACCTCCATTCATGCGATTGGTTCATTCTTGTTATCCAATCTTGTGAGTTTACTCATGCTTATGGTCCAATCGCATGTCTGGCCCATACGTGTGGGTTAATCATGCGATTAGGCTCATACTTATGGTTCAATCGTACGGTTGGTCCATACTCATGGTCTAGTCGTGCGAATGTCTCATACTTATGATTTTGACTTTATTACCATTTGACACTTAACCCTTTTAACTATTGATAAAACATTTCAAGCATTCGATCATCTCAGACATGACCATTTTAACTAAGAGAACTTTTGATCACCTCAGACGTGATCCTTTTAACATTTGAAAACCCGTTTAGTCACCTCAGACGTGACCCTTTTTAGTGATTAAATTCTAGATAGAATTCCAATGCATAGTCTGACGTTTAATAACTAAACTGACAAAAAATTAAACAAATGAAACAACTAGAACTATAAGACAAAACTAAAACATATTTTTGTAATTTTGTGTAAGGTGGAAATCCTAAGATAGATATCTAACAGATTTATTTCTCGAACAGACAACATCTAGTTATTTTGACCATAACTGGAACGATTCATTATGGAATCATACAGGTAAATCAAATCATTCGGGACATTGTTACCAAGACCTTTTGATGCTAAATTCTTGTTTTTCATCAAGATTCATTGGCAAGTTTAGGAAATCAAAATAGTGCCACAAGATGCACACAGTGTTTTTGACTTTTAAGAGTTGTAGCCACGATGATTGTCAGTATACTTGTCCTCTTAAATCCATACACAGATTTTTGACACACATTGGTGATGATTTAATGTCTAAGTCTTTCAACAAGAATTTGTGGATGCCACGCTTATATGGTTATCAACGATGCTCAGGAGATTTTTTAGCGGTCTACGGATAGTATTCAAGAAGAAACTATTCTAGAGCTTTCAGAGAGATGCTAAGCCTCAGGTCAGTGCCATCGCACAGTAGAGAGGTACACAACGTATCTTCTTGTTTGAGCAATTATTTTCTTTTTGCACCGATTGCACCAACAACATAGGTTATTAGCTTGATTGCATTTTGCAATTTTCATGTGCTTTGCTCATTTTTATGGTCATCGGCACACATTTGTGGCGTTTATTTTGCTCGTCACCCCTTATTGGAACTTCGTTGATTGTGATAACCAGTGATAAGATGATAACCCACAGCTTGTTGAACAACTTAGTTTGAACTTGAAATCACCAACGAGGTCTATTAATCTATTGTGTTGAATCAACCGACATATCATCAAATCGTCTAGCAACCTCTAGATCTACTTTCTCCATGTTACCTTAGTAGCAGCTAGCTTAACTATCATTTTTCATTTTATGTTGCTTAGACATCTTAGACTTATACTTCGAATTTTGCATTTTGAAAAAATTCATTCTTTTAAAGTCCCAAATTATTTGTTCCTTTGTATTGTCATATTCCATAGTTATTGAACCAGTATCACAGATACAATCTCATTTCTCTTAGCTAGACTGTCCATTTCCCTTGTTTTTTTTTTGTTTTTTTTTTTTATGTACTAACGTAACTTATTCTCCCCCTAAAATTCTAAAACCGAAACTGTTTTTGTATTTAGAATTTTAATAGGCAAAGAAAAAAAAGAAAAAAAATACAAACTAAAGTTAAAAATGAAATCTACTTGTCGGACTAAGTACTGTCATCATCGAAAATCACTTCACTTGTCTTTTTAACACCGCAGACCTCTAACAGATATAGAAAACGTGGTTTATCAAAGGCTTTTACGTAAAGATCAGTGCGTTGAAAATCCGTATTTAGTTTAACAACATCGATCAAATGCTTTTCAAAACATTGACGTATAAAGTGATATTTAATTCCGATGTGTTTGGTTTTAGGATGTTGGACTGGATTTTTAGTTACGACTATAGCAGTAGAGTAATCAACATAAATAGGAGTATTAGAGAATTGCAAACCGTAATCCCGCATTTGCTGTTGAATCCAGATTATCTGTGAACAGCAACTTGCAGAAGCAACATATTCTGCTTCATAGGTTGACAGAGCAACTGAGGTCTGCTTCTTATATTGCCAGGTGACTAATCTTCTTCCAAAAAATTGACATCCCGATGATGTTGACTTGTAATTCATTTTCCAACCGCCGTAATCCGAGTCATTATATGATGTAAGCTCGAAATCATTATCATGAGGATACCACAACCCGAGAGTTGGAGTACCCTTCAGATAACGAAGTATCCTTTTAACGCCAATTAGATGATTGACCTTCGGTTTCGCTTGATATTTGGAGCATAGACACGTCGCGTACATGATATCCGGTCGTGAGGCGGTGAGGTACATGAGAGATCCAATCATTCCTCGGTACATGGTGGCAACAACCAGATCGCCACTTTCGTCGGGTGCCACATCATAGTTTGTAGCAAGTGGAGTCCTAGCTGCTGAAGCATTCTCCATATCGAACCGACTGAGAATATCACCTACAAACTTTGTTTGATGAAGGAAAATTCCCTTAGGTGTCTGATCCACCTGTAACCCGAGAAAGAACTTCATTTCTCCCATCGCACTCGTCTCAAATTCTGCCTTCATTACTGCTTAAATTCTTTACACAATTCTTCGTTTTTGGACCCGAAGATTATATCATCAACATAGATCTGTACAAGCAGTAAGTCCCCATCCTTTTCTTTGATAAACAATGTACAATCAATCACACCTCTTCGAAACCCGTGTTTCACAAGATGAGTCGAGAGCTTCTCATACTATGCTCTGGGGGCTTGATGAAGCCTGTATAGAGCCTTGTCTAGCTTGTAAACTCTGTCCCGATGATACGGATCCTCAAATCCCTCGGGTTGACTGACATACATTGTCTCTCAGATTTCACCATGAAGAAATGCACTCTTTACATCCAATTGATAGACTTTGATCTTCATGTAAGAAGCATAGGCTAGGAAGATACAGATTGCTTCCATTCTTGCCACTGGTGCAAAGACTTCATTGTAATCAATCCCCTGGACTTGTCAAAATCCTTGAACTACTAGTCAAACCTTGTTTCTGATAATGACCCCTTGGTCATCCTTTTTGCATTTCAAAACCCATTTAGTGCCAATAACTTAGCACCTTTAAGTCTATCCACCAGAGTTCACACTCCTAACTTCTTGAATTGAAGAAGTTCTTCTTGCATGGCACTCACCCAAGCCTCATCATTTAAGGCGTCACTTACATATTTTGACTCGAATTGAGACACAAAACATCGATAAGCATCGTCATGAAGGTAGCCTTTTTCCATGACTGAGGCATAATCAGCTGAGTAGAGCTGATTTCTTGTCTGTACTCCCGATTGTACATCCCCGATGACATTGTCTAGAGGATGATAAACATTTAGGCGAGATCCAGGAGTGATGGGTAAAACTACCTCATTATCCAGATTGTGAACTTGTAGTAGTATGGGGTTCCGAAGTGTCAGAGGCATCCACATCTGATGCTTGTGTACTTGTAGTAGTAGGAACTTGTTCCTCCTGATCCACCTGAACATTTTCCACTTCTTCATCGTCAGAAGATGAGTCACTTACCTCCAGTGCTCCCCCTGAGTTAATAGAAGACTGACCTTGTGACCCGGATATTGTCGAGTCTACGGGCGGTGTGTTTAAGACATCATACATCATCTTTGTTGAAAGCTCATCATTAGAAGGAGTGAGAGTAATGTTGAAGGTCTTGAAGAATCCATCATAATCGAAAAAGAAGTCGGGTCCTTTTCCAGCAGGGGGTGGTGAACTTTCACTGAACTTTCCTGACTGATGTTTCTTTAGAAGTGTACATGGTGCTCCAAACGTTTCAAGATACTCTAGATTTGGTTTACGGCATTGGAGCAACTCGTAACACGTTTTACCATGTCTTTTAACCACCAAGACTCGATTCAAAGTGTAACATGCATTTGCTACTGCCTCGTTCTAGAATTGGATAGGCAGTTTCAGGTCTGCTAGCATCATCCTGGCTATTTCTATCAAGCTTCTATTCTTCCGTTCAGCAACTCCGTTCATCTATGGAGTGTAGGCAGATGTGAACTGATGTACAATTCCCATTTCTTTGCAGAATGCCTCCATCCACTGATTTTTGAATTCTGTACCGTTGTCTAAGCGAATCTGACGTACCTTTAACTTGTATAGAGATTCCAATGTGGTCACAAGCTATTTGAACGAATCAAATGTTTCTGATTTGGATTTCAGAAACATTACCCAAGAGAATCTGGAATAGTCATCGGTGACTACATAGCAATACAGATCTCCAGCGATACTCTTGGTGCTGACAGGACCAAACAGATCCATATGTGGAAGTTTGAGAGGCAATTCAATAGAGTTGACATTCTTTGCCTTGTGAGACTTCTTGGTCTGTTTTCCTTTCTTAAACGCCACACAGAATTCCAGAAGTTGAAAGTTTTTGACATTAACTCCATTGACCAAATCATTCTGAATGAGATGATTCATCTTCCTTGGATTTATGTGTCCCATTCTCCTATGCTAGGAGATGGATTACTTCTCAGTTGCCTTTGACAAGAAGAATTGGACTTGATGATTGGTTGTGGAGACCTTTGATAGATCCAAGACGTATAAGTCATTATACCTTGAAGATGACATTAAGATTTAGTCCTCCAGAATGATGTACTCCTTCTTGTTGTCAAAAACAACCTTGAAACCTTTGTCACAAATCTGGGATATAGAAAGTAAGTTGTTTTGTAGTTACTGAACATAGTTGACCTTGTCAAACTTCACTTTCTGATTTCCCACTTCTCCCTGTGTAGTGATGTAAGCTCCTTTATTTCCAGCAAAGGAAACATGTCCTCCTTTAATCTGTTTGATGTTTGTGATAGCACTATAACGAACACCCTACACATTCAAAGGAAATGATTAGTGAAGGTTTGGGACCCAAGCCTTAACTAGATTGGGTAACCCAGAGGAATCACACATCATAAATTCAACCCATTGTCCATTTGAGGGCGAGGGCAAATCATTTTTCTTACTGCTCTCAGTATCAAACATTGGATTTGACTTTTCTTTCCACAAACTAGTTTTGTGCAAAGCCTGTTTGTGATAAACAGACGACTGGTTTATAGTTTGAACTTTAGTTTCATTATTTCTTTTAGGTGGAGTAATAGAACTCCTTTTCAAAGAAATCTGTTTAGTATCATGAAGTTCAATTTTCTTTTGTGGTGTCTGATACTAAGGACAATTAGAAGCAATGTGTCATCTCTTTCCACAACTGTAGCATGATCGATTTTCTACTGGTTGGGAAGTGTGTGAGACCGGTGTAACTTTGGGTATGTTGGGTTTTAACGCTTCTTGATTAGATGTTTTAACTTCTTTAACAAAATTTACCTTTTGAACAGTTGTAACATCTTGTGCTTTTTGTTTGTTTAGACTATTACGTGGAGCACGAGGTTGGGTACTTTGTTTTGTTAGTTTATGTTCAGAACTAGACGTGGTGGAAACTGACTCTACATTGACCTTTTTGAGCTTTTCGTCCAAATTCACAATCGTCATTTTACCCTTAGATTTCAAAGTTTCCTCCTTTAGTTTAGTGACAGATTTCACCGTTTGATAAATGGAATCTAGATCACTAACTAGAAGAGTGGTCACCATATGATCCTTAATAGGATTGTTATTTACTGGTTGACATTTAGTATTTAACAAGATCTCATGTGGTGGTGGAACCACTTTGTAACCTAAACCCTCCCCGTTATTACGTTCTTTCACTAAGTTTTTAACTATGTGAGAAAAATTAGTCCAACTGTGCAGTTTTTGTTTTAATGAATTTGCTTCGACTTCCAAAACTGCTTTTTCCTTTTTACTTTCTTCAAGGGAGTTTAAATAGAACTTAATGTTATTTTCTTGGTTAAAAGCCACAACTTCGGTTTCCTTTAGTTGTTTATTTAGTAGTTCTATTTTCTTTTTGTAATTGTGCTCATTTAGTTTTAAAATGTGATTTGCTTCTGTGCACAATTGCAAGTCCTTTACTAAGCTATTGTTGTGATCTAATAACCTAGCAAATTTCAAATCTATGCTTTCCCTATATTTATTACATTCATAACAAGCATGATTGTCAAACAGTTGGTCTTTAGTACTTACCTGTGAAGACTCAGTTGCATCCGCCATCAGTGCAGAGATTGACTCTTCCGCTGGTGGAGATCCTGAACATGTCGTTTTGGTATCTTCTTCAATCAGGGGTTTGACCACTTTCACAGTATCTTCAGTTTTTGACATTTCTAGTTCGACTGCGATATCATCTTCACTTTCAGTATCATCATCCAACAACTCGACATTTGCAATGTTAGATTCTCCCGGAGGGACAAATTTGAAGGTCCAATCTTGTCCTTCGTCACCTTGACCAGTCAAGGCCTTTGTCTCTGTACTAGACGAGCTAGCTCCACCTGTTGGTTTGTCCAAATAGTTAAAAGTCGAGAATGGGTTGCCGTTACCTGTCTTCTTGGGCTTTACACACTTATGTTTAAAGTGCCCCTTCTCTCCGCAGTTGAAGCAGGTAACTTTGGACTTATCGAAACCAAAGGTAGTGTCTTTAGTGGCTATCAAGTTCTGTCCTGTCTTCTTTACAAACCTTTTAGATCTTCACATAGCACTTGCTAATGCCCACATTATGTCTATTCTTTCAAGCTCGTTCTCGTCTACCTGTTTGTAATCTTCATCTTCTAGATGGAAGTTACCGATCTTTCCTGCAACCAAACCATCATACGAGTGGACAATAGTTGCCAATAGATCCATATGTTCTTTAGCCACCTCCATAGTGATATTCCCAAGGTTCTCGGTCTTTAACTTGGTAGCATTAGCCTCAGGTGCAATATAATGAGTACTTGATGATCCAGACGTGTCAGACCCTGAAGCTATGGTAGGTCAAGGAGCAGTTGAACTTGAAACAAATGTAATCTGAAGGAGTGCTCCTGAACTGGCTGTTGTGGAAGAGGCATTGTAAAGTGAGGGATTTTGGTCATATGTTCCTTTTTGCGACCTATATTTCATCCTGAGTTCCTCCTCTCTCAATTTTAGGAAAAACTCGTTTATGTCTAATTTTCCCAAATACAGTTTTGTCTCAAATTAGATACAAACGAATCCCACTTTTCTGGTAAGCCATCTGTCAATCTGGATACCTTGTCTTCCACCGACGTTGTAACTCCATGAATATGCAACTCTCTCATGAGATGATAGAACCTGTCGATTACATCATCTAGACTTTCTTTACCCATTGAAGAGAAGTTGTCAAACCCCTTCTTCAAAGCTTTTGCCTTTAGAGCTTTTAACGATGCATTTCCGTCATAGCGATTTTAACGATGGAATATATCTTTTGGAATAGACTAAGTTAACAGGGCATAAACCTTCTTCTGGTCATTATATTTAGCCTTCTGGTTGTCAATCATCCCTCCTAATGTAAATTTTACCCCATCTGCCCCAACCGGGATGTCATATCCTGTTTCAATGGATTCCCAAATGTTGGGGTCAACTCCATTGAGGTAGATCTCGAAAAGTTGTTTCCATTGTGTGTAGTCATCTAACGTTATTAGTTTAGGAGGTTTATTATGATTCCCAGTCTCATTCTCCAGAAGCAAAAGGTTCCGGATCCATATGTCTCTACCTGCAGTGAACGCGGAATATTGTTAGAGAGAGAAACTAGGGTTCTAGAGAGAGAGAAAGTAGATCTGAGTTCAAATTTCTACAAATTCAAGAACAACAACATCAAATCTATCACTATAATCAACATATATTGAATCTAAAATTCAATGAAAATCTTCATATCTGAAAGTTTCTCTCACACACACTAGTGTGTGTGTTTTTGGTGTTCTTTGAGCTTTACCATCTTCATCCAGCGAATTTAACACCATTCTGAATGAAAGTTCAAAGTTTCCGGCAAAATTAAAATTTCGTCCGGCGAAACTCCGGCGAAACTCCGGCGAAACTGTAATTCCGGCGAAACTGCAAACAATTCCGGCGAAACTAGCATCCTGCGAAATTAAAGATATTTCTACGAAGTTAAAGCTTTTTCAGCAAAATTAAAAAATAAAATAAAATATAAAAAAATCCTAACCACAACCACTTAACCACAATCCTAACCACAGCCACAATTACCACAACAACAATCCTAACCTTAGCAACAACAACAATCCACAACCACAATTACCACAACGACAATTACCATAATAACAATCCATCAACAACAATCCTAACCACAGCCACAATTACCACAGTCAAACCACAACCACCTTCATTCCCTCGGCATGTTTTCGTGTTACATATATAGATGAAGTTAAAGAAACTAGTGATGAAAAACAAAAAAAATGGGTGAAAGATTTCATATTATTCAGTTCTTGTGAGAGATTTTAAATACTGATAAACGAATCATTCCACACAATCTAGTCCGCCTCAAAATCAAGTTTTTAGAAGTATATCTTCGTCTTCCGAAGACTCTTCAGATCTCAGAATCCTCTCAGATAATCATTTTGGAACCCCTTTCTTTAGATCTCAGAATTTGCTACACGAACATTTTCATTATCGTGTGGTTGTTTCCTTTCGACTGATGCTTCCGCAGAGTGTGCATCACACGATTGTCGGAGCGTGAAAGGACGTGGTCGAGTTTGGCGGTTGATCAAAGCCAATCGACTCTAGCGGGGCAGAGGAGCCACGGGCTAGAGGGGATTTGTGCTTTTTGGTGAAGTAGTTACGACCGCAGAGGGAGAAGAGGTTGCCGGAAGGTGAGGCACAGTCGTTGGATCCGGTGTCCATGTGTACGAGCTTTAGGGATCCGCTGTTGATGGCTTCTTGCTACTGGTCGCCGTTTTCATTGTTGCCGGAGATGATGGACGGAGGTGTGGTTTGACGGACGGAGGTGTGGTTTGACGGACGGAGGTGTGGTTTGACGGACGGAGGTGTGGTTTGACGGACGGAGGTGTGGTTTGAGGTGTGGTTGGAGAAAAGTGACGGGAACTGTGATTTGATTCTTAGGGTTAGGGTTTATTACGGTTTATTGGTGAAGATTTTTTTGGTGTGTGTTATGTTAGGGTTTAAAATTGGTAATGGGTTTTTCTTATTAAATTTGGTATGGGTCAGAAAATTTTAGGCTAGTTAAAGGTTAATACTTGAGCTAACAAATAACAATTTGATATATGGACTAATTTTAATTAGACTGGATATTTTTTTTAAAATTATTGTGTGAGCTCATTAAAAATCAAAAAAAGAAATCAATTTTAAAAAAAATCTCGATGAAGAAACATTCAACGATTTTAAAGGATTTATAAAAAAACAATGGGAGAATTATTCTTAAAAGTGTCATCTTCGGAAGATTTCAAATCGGATAATCTCACAACGGCAGAAAGCCGGTTTGACTCTTTTGAAGCAATGAAGAATGAAAATTTGACAGATTTGATTGATCGATTCTTAAAAGTGGCAAATAATCTAAAGAAGCATGTTCCTGATCTCAGTAATCATGAACAAATTCAAAAGTTTCTTGACTTTTTTCCATCTGCATGGATCATCAAGTTAAAATGCTGAAGAAAGAAAGAGGTTATGTCGACACAAAACTTATAGATATGATCAACAGACTAAATTCTCTCGAGCTGGATATCTAAAGAAACGAATTTCAGCAAGTCGTGTTCCCACATCAAACCCACACGCTTAATACTGAACTTGTTTCTTCTGTAACAAGTATACTTGATTACAAAACAGAGATGATTGAAAAGTTGAATTTATTGAGAACTGATTCGAATTTAAACTCTAAATTCTAAGAAATTGTTGAAGAGAATCGTGAAGCTTTAAGAGTCGACAATGACAGTAAACTGGAGTCTGTAAGAACCGATGATGATATGGTTGCAAAAGCTAATAAAAGAAAGAAAGAATATGAGGCTCAGGAGATGCTGAAGGTAATAGAAGAGGAACAACAAAAAATCACAAGGGTTTGCAAATGTGAAAAGAGGTTAGCTGCAGAACGAACTATCATGGGTCTTCCTTATGAGACTATTCAGGATATGTGTTCTTCATCTTGCAAAATCGGATTATTTGGGATTTATAAGGCCAACAGATTGTTACTAGAAAATAAAAAGGCCTTAAAAATAATCAATCAGGAATTAAAGAAAAATGAAATTGCTTTTTCAAGGAAACTTAATGAAGCATTGGCTGAAAATGATCTTTTAAGAAAAACCATTTTGGAGCGTAACGTTGAAATTAATATTTTGAAAGAAAGGGCTGTTTTAGCTCAATTTGAAACAACTCAACTTCAAACAAAGCTTGATAAATGGTCCTTTTCACACATGAAGAAGGATGAGCTTATTGCTAAACAACAAGGGGTGCGGGTAAAACATGGGATTGGATATAAATCTGATGGTGAAACTGTATTTAATTCAGTTCCACCTCCTTCTACTTTATTTTATTCACCAATCCCCAAACCTCATTCAACAAATGATTTGATTGATGCTACAGAAACTAATCGTTTAAATGTAGGTTTAAGCAGCGTTAATCTTAAAGAGGTTAGAGATGTGCAGGATTCACCTGTAAGTTTAGGATTCCTCAGGCAGGAGTCTGATAAGAAGATTAATGATGATTCCACTTCTGATGCTTCATCACCAATATCAGTTACTTCTCCAACCTTCTTCAACAAATTCAAGGTAATATTCCTTCGTTTGTTCCTGTCAAGTTTGTTAAAGAAGGAACAGATGTCGAATCATCAAGCAATCAGAATCCAATAAGCGAAGCTGACACAATAGGAGATGTCAATCAAGATCCGTTGGAGAAAGATTTGTGTATATGAGACTGGATAAGCTCAGATGATGAATCAAACACAAAGGATCGTGTTGGTTCCTCACAGATCGATATATCTCCTAAAATTGTCAAGTATCAAAAGCTTCCAAAAGCTGAATCAAGACCAATACGGATCTCTTCTCCAATTGCAAAGCATCCCAGTCAACCAGTAAAGATCTCATTCACTGCTTAGCACGATAAACTTCAGAACAAGCAAGAATCTGCTACAAGCTCCAAGCAATCCTCATCACCACCTACACAATACGAGACTACAAAGAATCAAAAGCCTTTCAAGGCTTGTTTTGAGTGTGGAAAAGAAGGTCATGTGATAAAAAAAGTGCCCTCAAAGACTTGCTTCGAATGGTAAAGGCAAAAGGAATTGCTTCTCCAAATGTAAGTCTACAAAGAATGTTCCAGACGGTAAAGGCAACACGGGTTGCTTCTCTGGATCAAGAGGTAAAAAGCACACATTTTTGAATGGTTGGATGAAAAACCCTCTATCTAAACCTTTTCATGTGAAGCCGGTTTCACATGATTCAAACATGAAAATGACCAAAGGTTTAAAACAAAATTCTTTTCCTTCCGGTCTTAAACAAAAAATGATTTCCAAATTTAATTCATTCAAATCCAAATTAATTGAACAGAAACAAATTTGGCAAATTAAAAAGACGCATACGGATATTCCCGATTGTTTAAATGGTTGTGTGCAGAAGCATGTTTCTTATATTGATGAAAAAGGAACTC
The DNA here is from genome assembly GCA_018326385.1 of Flaveria bidentis. Lineage (NCBI taxonomy): Eukaryota > Viridiplantae > Streptophyta > Magnoliopsida > Asterales > Asteraceae > Flaveria > Flaveria bidentis. Next base: position 14,475 of record BJCM01021881.1, read on the forward strand.
CCAGAACTACGATGGCCTAGGTTCCCCTTTCAAACTAATTTGTTTATGAGTGAAGGAACAATTTAGGAAGACTGTTAGTAATCCGGTTTACTGACGGGATTGTTCATAATTCAAATTTGAGTCGGAACAAACAGGTTAAGGTCATGGTATTTTATCCACAATCTGGATTTTTATCTACATAATCACAGTTCTCACTTCACAATAACTACATATTTCTTGATAATTCATTTCTTATCTTAATAATCGCTGTAGTTTGGAAGACCTTCTTTGATTAAATTTTATTTTTGTACAGTTTTATAAAAAAGTTTAAAAAATTAAAAAAAATAAAAATAAAAATAAAAAAATAAAAAAATAAGTTTGCAAAAATAAAATTTAGGGGGAGGGTATAAGAATTGAGAACTTGATTCGAGATGACTAAGAAATGATTGTATATCTTCTTGAATTGCTTGTTTTTGCACGACTTGCGTTTGAAAAATAAGAAATGATAGTAACTGATGCAGTTATCTGATTCATAACTTATTTTTAAGTGCAAATAATAGAAAAAAACAATGATATGCTTGGTAGACTCAGCTTGAAGAATAAAGTAGACAACAACATCATGATTTAAATTAAAATATATGCTTCAGGACGTCTGGATTTACGTAATCATTTTGGCCTGCACAAAAACTGAGTCCCGACAAAAATTGGATTGAGAATTGATCTTTCACCCACCATGATACAAATCATATAAGCCATATCTTTGAGCCAAGATTGATGTATTTATATGTCTTGTGTTTGTGCTAATCTCCTCTGTTGTACGGTAGTACTGACCTGGAGTGATGATCTCCTTTGTTGTACGATAATACTAACCTGGAGCTCTCATCGGCACATGATTAAATGGTCATCTCCTTTGTTATACGGAGTATAGACCTGGAGCTCTCACCATTTTGGTCTAAGTTGTGTCAAATCATCTAACGATGAATTCATCACAGAATGCAATATTCTGTTGATAATCACTTGCACACTAATGCACAAGCCTTGCTCTGTAAAGATCGTTACAAAATTCAAGAAATCCTGAGGTTGGGTGAGGGTTTTTGCAAAATGATTGTGGGGTCCTAGCATTCTAAATCATTTAATCGAACCTTAACGAAATCATCTTCTGCTTGTTGAAAAAGATAGGGCATGGGTTTAAGTGGACAAACATATCAGCAATCGTTATTGATCTATTTTAGAATTTCAAAA